>QRFJ01005439.1:0-47242 GCA_006176705.1 Cocos nucifera | reverse complement strand
AAGAGAGGAGAATGAAGTTACCTATTATTGGACTAGGACCCTCCCACCTTACTCTAGCATCATCCATTTGTAGGCCCGTTGAACATATGAGTGTCTCTTGACAAAAGGTTGGACGGAGAAGATAACTAAAGCTAGATACTTCACATGTTGGGCTCGAGTTGTCCTGATGAGGCTTCCAGCACCATACCCATGAAGATAATCAGGACTGTCCATCCAATATGTTGATTCGACCTACAGAGATGTTTGAAAGGTGAATAGATCCGCGTAGCTAAGTATCCAGTTCACTAACGACTGAAATTCAAGACTAAAATGCCATGTTGGCAGTTAGTTTAAGATTTCTCGTGATGATGACAAAAGATTGAAGAGCTAAGAAGCTCGGAGTGAGGTTGGATGCTGAGATTTTAAAAAATATATAATTCTGCAATCTTTGCTGATGATAATGGGCAGTTGACTCTGAACTACCATTATGCATAAACTTTCAAAATTTTTCTAGACGAGATTATGATATCTGTTACTATTGGCTTTATGAAAGTTTCTAAAGGCTGGCATGCTGTGGCTATGAACAGCTTCTTCAAGAAAAGTTGTTAAAAAAGAAGAAGTCTGTGAAAAAAAGCAGGTGGCAAGGAGAAGAGAAAAAGGCCAGGTGAAAGAGAAGGCTACTAACAAGAAAAGTTATTTTCATTGCCAATGAATGGCACGGGAAAAGCGAACTGACCCTATTACCTAGCACCTGAAAGCATAGACGAAGATTAGGTCTTCTGGAGGTATGCTATTATTGAGTCTAACTTACGTTTTCTTCCTGGATTAGTTAGGTGTTGACTCTAGTTGCTAGTGCTCATTGTGCACTTCCATGCAGGATTATGAATATGGGCAGGGAAGATTTGAGGGATGGTGAGATGATTCTACACATCGAATGGCAGCAGAGTTGACTGTGTGGCCGTGGACATACTATACCCTCTTCGACTATCGATCTGGTTAAGAAACTTAAGTATAAGATGTTTATATGTGTTGCAGCAAGGTAGGGAATTTGATATTATTATTTCTGACTAGCATAGAAGGTCTAGTAATTAGTTTTTCTTAAGGATCATGTGTAACATTTTTATGAAAGAAATAAAATTGTATGTTTATAATGTGTTCATTTAATGGTTCATATTAGTACAATAGTATCATGATTTTTTGATCGAGCAAATATGATCGCTATGACAAATGACATAGGCGTAGTCGCAACGATAGGTATCATATGGCACTAAAGACTAAAGGTCATATAGCAGAAGATGGAATTAACAATTAGAAGACAACTGGGCTATTGAATCATTAGACTTTTGAGTTCATATCTAATTTATGGAAACATTTGTATTCATGCAAAAAATGACTATGCTCCATTTTATAGGCAATGGAAAGAAAGGGCACGGATCTTCTTACCTCTAAGTTACATACTGAGTGTCGTTGGTCTATTCTTTGATGTTGTCGGTAGAGGCACTTTGTTTACTTCACATATACGTTATATCATGATTTATCTAGGTATGGTAGTGTAGTAATCTTATGGACACAAGTCTGCAAGGCCTTTTGAAAAAGTTCAGAAATTCAGATATGAAATAGATAGCAACTGGAAATTATAGATCTTTCGTCAGATCAAAAGAGGTGAAATATGTCTTGTATGAAACTTTCTAGACTATCTCAATGAAAATGGGTATGAGTACTCTCAATGGTCCATCGAAATACCATCAAACTCGATGGGGTTTTAGAACAAATGGACGGACCCTATTAGATATGGTCTGATCATAACGAGCTTCACAGACCTCCTTGATTTTACTTTTGGAAACTTGTTATTTGTTAATGCATAATATAAATATGATAGGATCCTTCTAACCATTCTTACCACACTATGTGAATGATGATGGCATATAAGAAACCAAGTTGAGCATTCATCTCAGAGTTTGAGATGTCCGGCTCTTCAAAAGACAACAAGCAGACAAGTTAGACTTCAGATCTTTTAGAGCTCGATTCATAAGATATCCTAAAGAGTCATTAGGATACTATTTCTACATTCCAGAAGATCATAATGTAATTTATGAGTCGACATGCCATCTTTCTTGAAAAATAGTTTTATCAATGATAAGCGGCATTGGAAGCAGATCAAGCTCAAAGAAAAGTCCTCATAAGAGCACGAGTTAAGGACCGAATGGAATCAAATTAGGTTGAGCCAATACAATCACTATCTCCTCCACCTCATAGATCGAAAAGGATTTTTTGTCCCCCTGAGAGGTACTTAGGTACTATTTCAGAGAAAATAGAGAAAATATTCCTCATAAGTAATGGGGTTCATGGTGATGATCTCAAAATCTATAATGAGGCGATATCAAATATCGACTCCAAAAAATGGTTAGAGACAATGAAGTCAGAAATTGACTCGATGTACTCAAACCAAGTTTGGATCTTGGTAGATCCACAGAAGGTATAGTACCGTAATTGGGTGTAAATGGGTCTACAAGCGAAAGATTGATGCAAATAGGAATGTGGAGACATTCAAAGCTAGATTAGTGGCAAAAGATTATAGTCAGTGTGAAGGCATTGACTATCAAGATACCTTTCCATCAGTAGCCATGCTTAAATTCATTCGCACATTGCTTTCTGTTGCAGCCTATTTTGATTATGAAATATGGCAAATGGATGTAAAAATGAAATTCTTAAATGGATATCTTGAGGAAGATATCTATATAGAATAGCCATTGGGTTTCACATCTAGTGATACTAATCACAAGGTATGCAAGCTGTAAAGGTCCCTATATGGACTTAAGCAAGCATCTCGGAGCTGGAATACTTGATTTAATGATGTGATCAAATTATTTGGTTTCATCAAAAATGAGGAAAAACCATGTATCTTCAAAAAAGTTTGTGGGAGCACTGTTGTCTTCCTCGTATTGTACGTGAATGATATCCTCCTTATTGGGAATGATATTCCCATGTTGACCATAGTTAAAATATGGTTATCCAAAGAATTCTCCATGAAAGACCTAGGAGAAGCATCCTATATTCTAGGAATTAAGATCTATAGAGATAGACCGAATAGGATGCTAGGACTTTCACAGAAAA
Organism: Cocos nucifera; assembly: GCA_006176705.1. Taxonomy (NCBI): domain Eukaryota; kingdom Viridiplantae; phylum Streptophyta; class Magnoliopsida; order Arecales; family Arecaceae; genus Cocos; species Cocos nucifera. The sequence goes on along the minus strand of QRFJ01005439.1, from coordinate 44,149 downwards.
TATATATAGAAGAATTGCTCAAGAGGTTTAGCATGGAAAACTCTAAGAGGGGTTTGGTATTCTTTAGACATGGCATTCATCTTTCCTAGAAGATGTGCCCTAGCACACCAGAAAAAATAGAATGCATGAGCAAGATCCCTTATGCTTCAACAATAGGAAGCCTCATGTATGTGATGTTATGTACATGACCTGATATAGCCTATGCTGTGAGTGTCACGAGCAGATATCAGTCAAATCCAGATGAAGAACATTGGACTTCTATGAAATGTATACTTAAGTACTTGAGAAGAACTAAGGATATGTTGTTGATTTTTCATAATGGAGAACTCCAAGTCTAGAGGTATACAGACTCAGATTTTATGTCTGATGTAGATGATCGAAAGTCGACATCTGAAAGTTTATTTGTGTGTAATAGTGGTGCTGTCAGTTGGAAGAGTTTTAAGCAAATAGTGATAGCAGATTCCACCATTAAAGCAGAATATATTTCTACGTTAGAAGCTATGAAGGAGGCATTCTGGTACAAAAAGTTTATCACAGAGATTGGAATGATGCCATCAGATGCCATTCCTCTATACTGCAACAATAATGGTGCCATAGCCCTTACTAAGGAGCCGAGGTCTCACCAAAAATCCAAGCACATCGAGCAGCAATACCATCTCATCCATGGTTACCTCGAGAAGGATTATGTTGAGGTCAAGAGAGTCGACTCCGTAGACAATGCGGCAGATCAACTCATAAAGTCATTGGGCCAGCAAAAGGTTGATGCTCACCTTGAGAAGATGGGACTTAGATTTGTAGCCAATTGGCTTTAGGTCAAGTGGAAGTTTGTTAGATATGTGCCCTAGAAACTAGAATTGACTGACACTTGATGTACACTTCTAAGAAAAAAATTATAATTTTGATTATAAATAATAAAATAAATTATTTTCTATCATAATATGTATTTAGTATCTGTGATACATCCCTTGAGTTAATGATAATGATAATTCTTATTTTCAAGAGTTGAAAATTTAAGACATGAATTTTCGTTATTAACTCATAAAATGCTTTCAACCGTAGGATCATTATGAGGATGGTGATTGATCCAGAAGATTGATATATAATTGCTTCTTTATAGTAGATGAATCTTGAGTCTATGGTGTAGAGACACCATAGCGAGAGTATAGGTACTCATTAGAGAATGAGGGCACTGAGCGTGACCACCTCGAGCTGTCATAAGAAAGTCTACCTTCTCATCAATGACTGGCTTGAAGCTATAGTGGTGTGTCTGGTTCTTTGACCTGAGGTGCATTGGTAGTTCATCTTAAGGGTGTTAAAGTTTGACTACACCGTAACTCGATTTCCTAGCCATTTGAAATTCTGAGGTATATGTTGGCTATAGCATTTTCATTGTAGGAATTGGATCACACTAAGAGAAAATCTATCTACCTCGGTAGATGAGGAGCAGCCCTATGATGATCATGAGAATCAAGTCCATAAGCCCATGACCATGGTAGAGTGAAATAATAGAAAGAGTTTTTATTAAGATTTTCACATTAGACTTGAATCAAATGATTAAATCATATGACAGAAATTAGGGTTTGACGACTTCACCTTATCCCTAATCTGATCGGAGCTCAAGATAGAAGAACTTAATCACACATGTAACTCCACCAAGAGATTCATTTTTAGTTTTCATGGATTGCCACCATATACTATTAGGTGTCACTGATGAATTTTGGAAGCAATTAGAATGATTTGGATGATCGATCATTCTAATTATCTGAATCAAAAAAGTTCTGATCCATCAAAAGGTGTTTCGATGATGTCGATGATAGAGATCATGATATATTTCATTATCATACAGAACTAAACCTAACTAGATCACACAAACAAGGGTTTGGATCTGAATATCATCAATAGAACTAACCTAGTTCAGTTAGTTTGAATTAGATTCAATTAGGTTCAAGAAAATCGTGCTAGCACACGATTGAGCCTAATGTTCTCCTTCTACAATCATTAAAAGTTGTCTCGACTAAGCCAAATATGTTTATGCTCACTCAGGTACCTTTACTTGGTTTGACTGGAGCTTCTCTAGGTCAAAAAAGGGTTATCTTAATTTATGAGATAAATTTGAGACAACACCTGCCATTTTTCATCACCTACTAATTCTTGTCTTTCGACTTTGGTCAAACGTTGACCTTTGATACTTAGACATCTGCCCATGTGTCATGCATCCATTAGAGAGTAGATAGGGGCTTGTTTTCTTGCTAGAAAGAGGAAAGGGGGAGGTGCATGCCTAGGGAGGCATGCGCCCAAGGATAGGGATGCCTGGAGTCCCATACAGATGGGACTCCAGGTTGCTTCTTGGAATCAAACTAGGTGGCGCCAAGAGACTCTGCTTTGACTAGTCTTGGTGCCACCTAAGGGTGTTGGAGAGGGGCTCTCATCTGATTGGATCAGATGGTGTCATCCCACCAATTAGATTTAGATCTGATTGCACGAAGAGATGTGATTGGCCGGGATGATGTGGCACTGCATGGTGCAGCAGGGTCTATAAAAACCTGTCTGTGCCTAGCTTTAGATAGGTTCACCCTTAGTCCATGCCACATTGCTCTCTCCCTCTCCCTTCCATGCCTACATCTGATCCCCTCTCTCCTCTCCACACCCAAGAGGTTTTGGGCTCTAGTTTGGTGTGATCCAGGCAAGAGAAAGGCGACAAGAAAGGAAGAAGGCAGCACTGCTGCAAGAGATGACATCGAATCTTCAAAAGCTATTTTGAAAATCTTCAAGATTAGATCCAGATCTGATCTTTGGAGTAAAGATCGAGAAGGAGATATCCAGATTTTGCCTAAGTGGATACCGATAGAGGCCAGGCGATTATGTAGCTACATCCAGAATCTCATACAATCAGCAGGATCATCATAGGATAATTAGATTACCCAAGAACAAGGTATAAATTAAATCTAATTTAATTTATTTTTATTTTATTTTATTAGATCTATTAAATCAGATCTAAAAGTATTAGATTTGATTCAGATCTAAGAGAAAAAGTTTTAAAATATTTTTCTTGATCAAATTAGATCTGAGCAAACCTGACCCGGGAAATAGTTTTTTCCCTTCACATCCTGCTTGCTATCATCTCCAACTTATTTTCTCAAGATTGGTAGAAGGTAGAAGGATTTTCATTAGTCTAGAAATAATTCATAACAAGTGGTATCAGAGCCCGAGTTGTATGGAAGGAGTAGAAGATGCCAAAATGTTAAAGAACTTTAGGTGCTGTGAATTCAGCAAGGTCCTATCAAGGTATTTCTCAAATCTCTTGGATTTTGTGTGGCATTTTGGTCTTGGATCCAACCATGGAAAGCAACGTGAAGGTTGATTTCGAGAAGTTTGATGAGAAAAGAAATTTTTTCATGTGGAAAGTTCGTACGGAAGATCTTCTGATTTAAGCTGACTTGGATCAAGTGTTGAAAGAGAAGCCTGAAGGGATGTTAGATCATCAGTGGATGTCTCTGGAAAGGAAGGCCTACTTTGTGATTAGAGGATGCTTGGCAGATGTAGCACTCTATTTAGTTTTAGAGGAAAGGACCCCAAGAGGTTTGTGGTCAAAGTTGCAAACCATGTATATGAAAAAAATTATGTGCAACAAGCTAATGTTGAAGAAGAGGTGGTACAGCCTTTGGATACAGGAAGGTGAAGATGTCTTGGATCACATCCAGAAGTTTGACCAGATGTGCAACGAGTTGCTGAACATTGGGATGAAGATGGAGAAAGAAGATAAATTATTGCTTTTGTTATGCTTGCTGCCCTCATCCTATGATCCATTAGTAATGATGTTGCTCTATGGTAAAGAGACCCTAGAGTATGAAGACATGGTCTCGGTGTTGTGAACCAATGAACAAGGAGAGAGGTTGGCCAAGAAAGGTATTCCCCAATAGGGCTTGACCATGGGGGATAGACCTAAAAGATTAAAGGAGAGAGGCAAGTCAAGGAGATGGTCAAAGTCCCGTAAGAGCAAGAACAGGAAGGAAGCTAGGTGCTACAAGTGTAACGAAATCGGGCAATTCAGACGTGATTGCTCGTAGTGGAAGAATAAAATGGGAGAGAAGAGTGAATCGAATACACTAAGTATGGTGGCTGATAGTGAGGTGGAGGATGATCTCTTGATTGTATCAGATGGTCAGTATCAAAAAATATGCAGGGTTTCATGCATGAATTTCAAAATTTTTTTAAAAAATAATGCAGCAAAAGTTTTAAATTAAATTATTTAATTTATAAATGCATATAATCAAATTACTAAACCATACATCTAGGACTTATAACATGTCATATTGCATTTTAAATCTAAAAATAAATAGGTTTGGTATTGATCTAATCAATACCCTAGATCTAGAATGATTCTAGATCTGAAACCTAGATCACATCTAGGTGAGAGAAGAGATCAAATCTCTTATCTTGCACGGGTTGAGAACCTCATCATTGATTTTTGTTATTGTGTTTGGAGCCACACATGCATTTAGCCTCTACAGGTGAACCATACAAGGCTACAACAAAATCGGAGATTCATCAAACGAAGATCCGCTCAAAGTGCTAGCTTCTCACGGATTCCTCTAGATGGTTAATCTAAATTTATTCTTTCGATCTCTTGGACAATAGAAGAGATGAAGAATAAGAGAAGGATTAGGAGAGAAATCCAACCTTTGGATCTTCTAAAATTAGAAATTAAATACATTAGGAGAAGACAAATATTCTCTTTTAGGACATCAACGACTGATGTCCTAAAAACATCCTTATGCTAAGACAAAGGAAAGACCTTCTCCCCTAGGCTTTTTCCATGTTTCTGGATCTCACGTACTCTGATTTTTCTCATAGAAAAATCATACAAAAAATATAGAGAAGAAGGGTTCTCGAAGAAACCCTAAGAGAAGATCTTCTTCTCTTTTCCTTCTCTCATCAAGACATGATAAGATCATATCCAAAATTGATCTTCATGCCCGAACATCTTGGAGCATAGATCACCATGCCCTCATCCTCTCTCTCTCTCTCAAATTTTTATCATATAAAAATTACATAAAATAAATAAGCGGAAAGTACTTAAAAGAAAAACAAAGAGAAGACAATCTTCTCTTACATTTTTTCCTTCAAGACATTAACATTTGATGTCTTGATGAAGACCTCTTCTTCAAGGAACTTGGTGCCCCAAATCTTCATGCCTTATCCTCCTTTTTTTATAGTTTTTTTTTCATATTTTTTTTAGGCTTTACACATTCTAAACCTTATAGGAGGCATCCTCCCTTTTATATATGAAAGACCAGGTCAAAACCTAGTCTTAAAAGGAGACCAAGGAGGAGTTTTAGGAGTTTGGGTGTGAAGATCAAAATACTATATGCAAAACCAAAGGAAATAAGTATACAAAAGAGAAGAAGACATGAAGAAAAATTTTATAAGAAAAGAAGGTGTTTTGGAGAATTGGGACTCTTTCAAAAGAAAACAAAACCAAACCACTTACCAAATTTGATCAAATTAAATTTTAATTAATTTCTTTAGATATTTGATGCATGGAGAAGCTCTTATTGGTGTGGAGGACATCACATAAAGATCTAGAAATAAAATATGGACATGGACTTTTATTAGCGTAAGGAAGGAGTGAGAGTCCTAGTCCAACTAGGACTCTTCTTGTTTGACTAGGTCAAAATTATTTTGAATCTAATTTAAATCAAATTAAATATAACCTAATTAAAGATGATTCTAATCTAACTAGAATTTTAATTAAGTTAGATTAAATCATATTTAATTTTAATTTAAATCCTAACTTAATTAGAAATTAGGTGCACTCAAATCTCAGTCCAACTAGAAATTATTTTTTTCTTATAATTGGTTTATCTAATAAATCAATTAAACATAATCTAATTAAGTCCAAACTAATTTTAATTGAATTTAATTCAATTAGACTTGATCTCAGCATAGTCACTCAATCAAATTGAGCCAATTAGTAATTCAATTGCTAATCGATCCACCTGCAATACTTGCATTAGATCAAACATTAATCACATTGAATGTTTGACCTTAGAATGATTCTCAATCATCGATTAAGCATCTGATTAGGTTACAATCTTTTATGTGTGTGATTCTATAGGTTCAAACCTAAGTCGGTAGCATAGAAACCAATTCTTGTTTCAGTCGAAGTAACCATCTAGCAATGGTTCCCGACGTTTGGATAGGTCAAATGTATGCAAATTAATATTCTTAGAATTCTGGCCCATGTTTATCATATAATTCATCTTTATGACCAATAATACTCAAGAAGACTTTGAGTATGCTATCAACACTCATACAAGTCATCTCTATTGTGCCTCAAAATTTTGTAAATCCCGTGACTCCTTACGAGGAATACCTAGGCCTAGGATTCATTAAATTGAAACACAATGAGACATTCTCTTTCTAAAGTTAATCAAAAGTGGTCAATTTCATCTTGACTCACACACCGACTTCATAAGTACTTGACTATACCCAAAAATCTTTTGAATTTATATTAGAAATATAGGCAGTCCAGCACCAAAGTACAGTAAGTTACTTGCAAGTCACCGTGTGTGAGGATTGATGGTGCTTCAAAGCCTTGGGAGGCCACGAAAGGAGCCAGGGTGTTGGCTTCGGGGATTCCAGGAGCTTGGTTGGTGCTTCAAAGATCTAGAATTTAAGATGGAGCAAGAAACCAAAGTCAGAGAATCAAAACTACAAAGAAAGATCATTTTTTGCAGGTTAGCCAGCTCAATCTGAAATTAGATCGACTAAGTCTCAGAGAATAGACCAAACAGAGAGGAGCGCATTTGGGACTACAGCATGGCACACAACTGGGTTGCCTCAGTCTAAAACTAAGTTGATCCAGTCTTAGGTTAGTCGGCTCAGTGCTGAGACTGAGCCATTTCAGTCTGCGGGCAGAGCTACGCAAGGATCTATTTGGAGCTAGGATAAGGACTTATCCTAGGAGTCTTAATGCTTGATTTGAGAGGTCTTTAGGAGGCTAACTCATGTATGGGTTGGGCTTAGATCCAAAGGATAAGAGCATGAGAGACATGGGTGTACATGGGCTCGATGAGTGCTTTCATGTATTGGGTTAGCCAAGAGAGTTTTTGGTCGGGCCTAATGGCTATGTATAAATACATAGGTTGTATTAGAATTTTCAAGGAGGGCAATCAATATAAATCTTTTCTTCCTTCAACCTCTCTTCTCTCTTCTCTCTAGAGTAGTTGCCCTAGGTATCTAAAAAAGCCCTAGAGAGAGAGGGTGCCTCCCTCAAGCCCAAGAAGGGAGGTGCCCCAACATAGATCTAGGTGATGGATCTATGATATGTTGCCTTAGAGAATATCAAAGGTCTCCTATGGTCCATGCTAAAGATCAGAGGCTTTCACAATATGGCATCAAAGCTAGATGATGCCAGGATGATGCACCAACAATTGATATCAAAGCGATATTAAATTTCTTACAATTGGTATCAGAGTCTGATGGTGCGTAGAAGTGAAAGAGGAGTCATATAGGATGAAATTTGAAATCTGCATAAATATTCTATGGTATGTTTTAGATCTACCTTTGTTATTGTTGTGGTTTGGCCAATCGGGAGCAGTTGGTTGAAGGTGGAGGTTGAGAGGATTAATGAAAAGAATTTTTTCTAGGATGGAAGATTTGGGTGCATGATTTGCTAGTTGGTCTTGGTGGCAAAACTAAGGTCTATGATGGTGACATAGTAGGGAGCGCTGGAGTGCTGCAGTAGTGCTTCCCTGAAGATGTAGGGCTAAGAGAGGCTCGATGATGCAGTAGTCGAGGAAGGTATCTCAGTAGAGAGCATCAGGGTTCTCTAGAAAGATGGATAGTGTGGGACTGTTGAAGAGAGGTTTTCCAAGAGGTAATGGTCGAAGGAAGGCTGAAGAAGCAACTATACATCCTTTAGTTGCAAGAAGGTGGGAAAGTAGTCAAATATGTATTTAGTGGTTCGACCAGAGCATGAATTTGCAGAGCCTTGGAGATGAATAATCTATGAAGATCCAGCAAGTTAGGACTGGGTGGCTGTAGAGCAGTGCAGAGATGAGTTAGAAAGTGCTGGAGTGTTGCAGGAGCACTATCCTAGAGGCACAGGGATTGAGAGGCTCGGTGGTGTAGCAGCTAAGGAAGGTATTTCAGTAGAGAGTGTTAAGGGCATGTCAGTGAGATCGAGAGTAGATCTCAGGGAGAGCCAGAAGATCTCAGAAAGTGCTAGGAGGTCTCAAGCAGTCGGGAGTGTCCTAGATCAGGTTTCTTCTACAAGAGCACTAGGGAGAGTCGCGGTTAAGTGGAGGATGGTTTATGTACAGCAATAGAGGATTCGAATACCTATGAGGAGGCAGTGTCGAGATGAGGCAGGGAGTGCTGGAGTGCTACCATGGAGGCATGGGATTGAGAGAGGCTCGATGGTGCAGCAGCCAAGGAAGGTATCTCAGTAAAGAGTGTCAAGAGGCATCTAAGGAAGACCGTGGGTAGGTCTCAGGAAGAGCCATGGAGTCTCAAAAGCCTTAGGATGAGGTAGGTGGGTCTGAGCCTAGAACAGAATTTGATCTATAGTTCCTCCGGGCGCAACTGAAGCGATGGCTGGTGTAGGGGTAGAAGAGAAAAAGGCTAGGATGGAATATCCTAGGATTCAGTCATTAAATTCAGAAGAGTTGGATGAGCTCTTGGGGTTTGGAGATGCTTGTGGGTTATGGAGGTATCTGAGATGGCTTCGAAGAGGACTGTAGAGTATGGAGGATTCGAAGGGACAGCGACGATGTTTGAGGTACAATGGCAAGCTTAGTAGTGCAACATTGAGTGGTTGGCCTTGAGGGACTCAGTGATAGAGTTGACTTCTATGGCATCAGGTGGACTTTGGATATAGGTAGAGCTCCACAGTGGTAGCTTCATAAGTGGAGAGAAAATTTGGCATGAGTTCAGAGCTGAGAGTCAGTGCCGATGATGTATAGTTCCTGATGGAGCGGCATGTGTAGGTGGACAAACATAGCTCTGAGGACATCGTGTCAGATGGTACAGTATGTGCTGATATAGAAATACTGTAGATTTTCCAGAAAAGTCTAGAGAAAGTGATGTAGCTACTAAGCAGAAGAAATCCTACAATTCTAGGATGGTGCCAAGAAGAAGCATAGGTTTTCAGCGGTGGAGGTGGTCATCCCAAAGGCCTTAAAGGTGCACAACAACTAAAGAGGATTGGTGGAGGCGATATTTGCATAGGTGCTGTCAAGGTATGCCTCGACAGTGGGATCGTGCAGGAGTGTATTACTGAGGGGTTTGCCAAGACTTGGCACACCAAGGTGGAGATTGTGAGGATTGATGGTGCTTCCAAGCCTTGAAAGGCTATGAAAGGAGCGAGGGTGTTGACTTTGAGGATTTCAGGGGCTTGGTTCGTGCTTCGAAGACCTAGGATTCAAGATGGAGCAAGAAATCAAAGTCGAAGAATCAAAACTATAGAAAAGGATCATTTCTATAGGTTAGCTAGCTCAGTCTAAAATTGGATCAGCTAAGTCTCAAAGAACAGGCCAAACAGAGAGGAGCGCATTCGGGATTGCAATATGGCATGCAACTAGATTAGCTCAGAGAGGAGCGCTGAGACTGAGCCGGCTTAGTCTGCGGGCAGAGCTACATGAGGGTCTATTTGGGGCTTGGATAGGAACTTATCCTAGGGATCTTAAGGCCTGGTTTCAGAGGTCTTAAAGGGGCTAACTCATGTATGGGTCGGGCTTAGATCTAGAGGATGAGAGCATGGGAGACATGGGTGTACATGGGCTTGATGAGTGCTTTCATGTATTGGGTTAGCTAAAAAAGTTTTTGGTCGGGCCTAATGGCTATGTATAAATACATAGATTGTATTAGGGTTTTTAAGAAGGGCAATAAATATAGATCTTTTCTCTCTTCAACCTCTCTTCTCTCTTCTCTTTGGAGTAATTGCCCTAGGTTCCTGAAGAAGCCCTAGAGAGAGGGGGCGCCTCCCTCAAGCCTAAGGAGGGAGGTGCCCTAGCATAGATTTAGGTGATGGATCTATGATACGCTACCTTAGAGAACATCAAAGGTCTCCTATGGTCCATGCTAAAGATCAGGGGCTTCCATAACATGGTGATGCTAGGATGATAAACCAACAAGTGGTATCAGAGCGATACTGGATTCTTACACCATGGTGATCTCAGGTCAGAGGGATACTTATATCCATTGGCCTTAGCTAGCTACTTTTGATAGTAGAGTGCTACATCGATTATGTTCAGTGCAGATATACTCCTATATCTCACCTGGATGCCATACCAGTATCTCCACACCACTTGGTTATGAGGACAATCAACGCATATGGCATACAACGATCTACACTTGATAAGTTATCATCCTTATTAATAACTTATCATTTGATCGTGAACAATTTAAGAACCATCCGATAAATCCTTCTTTATCGATTGATTATGGTTTTAAAGATTTCATCATAATTTAGAAGTTCATTCAAGGAAGATAACTTCTATGATGAACTAGCCAAATAACTATTATTATTAGATAATTTATATTCTAATTTCAATCATGTACTACTTAGATAATTGGCTTTAGGACATATTTTTCAATAACTCCCACTTGGACTAAAGCTAATTAGAATGATATCAAATATCCTATCTTCCACTTGAGTTCGTAGAACTCCTTAGTTCTAAGGCCTTAGCAAATGGGTCAGTCAAGTTCTTTTGTTATCGATCTTCCAAAAATCGACGTCATTCGGATCTAAAATCAAAGGTAATAGTGATGCAAAATATGCTCGTCCTTTGGTTATTTAGCCTGAGCTATGGTTCTAGTGCTATAATAGGAATAGATCATCAATGAAGGATGTCACTCCCAACCTGCTAATGAACCTTAGCAACTTCACAGCTTACATGGTAGCATCATATGCTATGATGTACTCTACATCATTAACAGAATAGGCTACAGTATCCTGCTTGGAATCTTTCCAGCAGATTGCTACTATAATTAGGGTATGATCCAATATTTTCTTATTGTCATCTTGTTCTGACTGAAATTAAAACATCCACATATTTTAAGTCAGTATTTTCATATTTGAGTCACTAGATCTTAGTATTTCCAAAATACTTAAGAATTGTTTATACAATCTATTGGATGTGTGCCCTAGAAGCCAGATTGGTTAACACTTGTAATACACTTCTAAGGATAATTTTATAATTTTAATTATAAATTAATAAAAGAATTATTTTCTATCATAGTGTATATTTAAAGTGTATGTGATACATTCTTTGAGTTAATGTTAATGACAATTTATATTTTCAAAGAGTTAAAAATTTAAGACATGAATTTCATAACTAACTCATAAACTGCTTCCAACCATAAGATCATCATGAAAATGGTGATTAATCTGGAAGGTTGGTGTATGATCGCTTTCTTTAAGTAGATGAGTCTTGAGTCTATGGTGTTGAGACATCGGAGCAAGAGTACAGGTACTCATTAGAGAATGAGGGTACTGAGCATGACCACCTCGAGCATTCATAAGAAAGTCTATCTTCTTGTCGATGACTGGCTCGATGTTGTAGTAGTGTGTCTGGTTCTTTGACCTAAGGTGCATCGATAATTCACCTTGAGGGTGTTATAGTTTGACTACACCATAACTCGATCTTTTAGCCATTTGAAATCCTGAGATGTATGTTGGCTATAGTTGTAGGAATTGGATTGCACCAATAAGGGATCTATCTATCTCGGTAGATGAGGAGTAGCCCTATGATGATCATGAGAATCGAGTCCATAAGTCCATGTCCATGGTAGAGTAAAGATGATAGAAAAAGAGTTTCTCTAAGGGTTTCACATAGGACTCGAATCGAATAATTAATTCAACTATGTCTATTAGGCATTGGATGCTATGGGCTGGAGGATGAGTTGGGCTCAATATTCCGGATACGGTGAGAGACCCAATTAGGAACCCAGTCTATGCAAATGGTGGGTCTGACTTAACTAAGGAGTGGATCAATATTCCGGATACGGTGAGATTCATGAATTAGAGACCAAGTTTGGGTGCACCATGATTAGAGAATCATTGAACAAGAGTTGTTCACTCATTGGCTAACCCATCACCAATAACTGTTAGGTGAGGTGATGAGTCAGTTGGTGAGACCGCACCACCCACTAGAAATCATCAATCGCGGAGATTTTCGCATCTCTACAGAGGGAGTGTAGGGATCCGAGAAAATAGTGGGAGCTAATTTGTTTAAAAATAAAATCCCTAAACAAATTGGTCAAGTCAAAATTACAGTATCTAACTAGAATCTTTGACTCTCTACAGGAAAATGTCTGCGTCCAACCCACTGGCACGTATCCTAGACACACATAGACTGACTGGACCCAATTATAAAGATTGGCTCAGGAACTACAAAATTATTTTGGGTTCAGAGAAGTTAACACATGTTTTGGACCAGGACCCTCCCACCTTACCAGCTCGTCCATCCACTGAACAGAGAGCGTCTCTGGAAAAATGGATTGACGAAGACAATAAGGCCAGATACTACATGTTGGGCTCGATGTCTGATGAGCTCCAGCGCCAACATGAAGATATCGGGACTGCTCGCCAAATGTTGGCTCACCTACAGGAGATGTTTGGTGAACAGAGTCGCGCAGCCAAATATCAAGTCACGAAATGACTTTTTAAGGCTAAGATGCGTGATGGGCAGTCAGTCCAAGATCACTGTCTGACAATGATCAAGGACATGGAAGAGCTTGAGAAGCTCGGTGTGAAGTTGGACTTGGATTTGCAGAACGATATTATTCTGCAATCCTTGACTGATGCATATGGGCAATTCATCATGAATTACCACATGCATAAACTTCAGAAATTCCTTGGCCGAGTTGATGAATATGCTGGTTACCGCTGAGCTTTCTATGAAAGGTTCTAAAGGCTCAGTTCTTGCTATGGAACGGACTTCTTCCAAAAGAAAGTCTTATGGAAAGAAAAAGAAGTCTGTGAAAAAGCAAAAGGTAGAAGGATCAAAGAAGAAGAAGGCAGAACCGAAGAAGAAGGTCGATGGCAAAGGAAAGTGTTTCCATTGCAACAGCGACGGCCATTGGAAGCGGAACTGCCCTACTTACCTGGCCACCCTGAAGAACAAGAAGGAAGGTCCTTCTGGAGGTATGCTCGTTATTGAGTCTAACCTTACGGTTTCTTCTGCATCCAGTTGGGTGCTTGACTCTGGTTCTAGTGCTCATCTGTGCACTTCTATGCAGGGTCTTGAGGATAGCAGGAGGCTGAGGGATGGAGACATGATCCTACGCATCGGTAATGGAGCAAGAGTTGCTGCAGTAGCCGTGGGAACATACCCTCTGCGATTACCATCTGGTTTAGACTTAGTTTTAAAAGACTGTTATTATGTGCCTGCAGCTAGCAGGAATTTGATTTCTGTTTCATGCTTAGCACAAGAAGGTTATGTGATCACCTTCTTTAAGGACCATTGTAACATTCTTTATGAAAGAAATAAAATTGCAAATGGTTTCCTTGTTAATGGTCTTTATCAGTTGCATATTGATGTACCTATTTTAACTATCGAGCAAAACGTGAATGCCAAACGACCTAGGGATAGTCCAAACGACAGATATCTATGGCACCTGAGATTAGGTCATATAGCAGAAGATAGGATTAACAAATTGGAGAAAAATGGGCTATTGAGTCCATTGACTTTTGAGTCATATCCAACTTGTGAATCTTGTCTTCAAGGCAAAATGACTAAACTCCCTTTTGTTGGACATGGGGAGAGGGCCACAGATCTCCTTGCCCTAGTACATACTGATGTGTGCGGCCCATTCGATGTGCCGGCTAGAGGCAATTTTGTCTACTTCATTACCTTTACCGATGATCTGTCTAGGTATGGGTATGTGTATCTTATGAGACATAAGTCTGAAGCCTTTGAAAAGTTCAAAGAATTCAGACATGAAGTAGAAAAACAAACTGGAAAACCCATTAAGGTTCTTCGATCAGATCGAGGAGGTGAATACCTTAGCCGGGAATTCCTAGACTATCTTAAGGAAAATGGCATAGTCTCTCAATGGACTCCACCAGGAACACCTCAACTCAACGGGGTTTCAGAACGGAGAAATCGGACTCTATTGGATATGGTTCGATCCATGATGAGCTTCACAGACCTCCCAGATTTTCTTTGGGGACATTCATTATTAACTTCAATCTATTTACTGAATAGGGTTCCCTCTAAAACCGTTCCTACCACACCGTATGAGATATGGCACGGTAAGAAACCAAGTCTGAGTCATCTCAGAATTTGGGGTTGTCCGGCTTATGTCAAAAGACAACAAGCGGACAAGTTAGAGTTTAGGTCCTTTAGAGCTCGATTCATAGGATATCCTAAAGAGTCATTAGGATACTATTTCTACATTCCAGAAGACCACAATGTGATTGTGAGTCGACATGCCATATTTCTTGAAAAATAGTTTATTCAAGATAGTGGCATTGGAAAGCAGATTAAGCTTGATGAGAAAGTCTCACAAGCAGAACGAGCTAAGGACCAAGTGGAACCAAATCAGGTTGAGCCAATAAGAACACTACCTCCTCCACCTCGTAGATCGGAAAGAGTTTCCCGTCCCCCTGAAAGATACTTAGGTATTATTTCAGAGGACGTAGAGGAAATGTTCCTCATAGGTAATGGTGCTCATGGTGATGATCCCAAAACCTACAACGAGGCGATATCAGATATCGACTCCGAGAAATGGCTTGAGGCAATGAAGTCAGAGATCGACTCGATGCACTCAAACCAAGTCTGGACCTTGGTAGATCCACCAGAAGGTATAGTACCTATTGGGTGTAAATGGATCTTCAAGAGAAAGATTGGTGCAGATGGGAATGTGGAGACATTCAAGGCTAGACTGGTGGCAAAAGGTTATAGTCAACGTGAAGGCATTGACTATCAGGATACCTTTTCCCCGGTAGCTATGCTAAAATCCATCCGCACATTGCTTGCTGTTGCAGCCTATTTCGATTATGAAATATGGCAAATGGACGTGAAAACGGCATTCCTAAATGGATATCTTGAGGAAGATATCTATATGGAACAGCCGCTAGGTTTCACATCCAGTGATACTGATCACAAGGTTTGCAAGCTGCAAAGGTCCATATATGGACTTAAGCAAGCATCTCGGAGCTGGAACACTCGTTTCAATGATGTGATCAAAAAGTTTGGTTTCATCAAAAATGAAGAGGAACCATGTGTTTTCAAAAGGGTCAGTGGGAGCGCTGTTGTCTTCCTCGTATTGTACGTGGATGACATCCTCCTTATTGGGAATGATATTCCCATGTTGACATCAGTCAAGATGTGGTTGTCTAAGGAATTCTCCATGAAAGACCTAGGTGAAGCATCCTTTATTCTAGGAATTAAGGTCTATAGGGATAGACCGAATAGGATGCTAGGACTTTCACAGAAGATGTACATAGAGGAAGTACTAAAGAGGTTTAGTATGGAAAACTCTAAGAGGGGATTAATACCCTTCAGACATGGTATTCATCTTTCCAAGAAGATGTGCCCCAGCACACCTGAGGAAATAGAACGCATGAGCAAGATCCCTTATGCTTCTGCAATAGGGAGCCTCATGTATGCCATGCTATGTACACGACCTGATATAGCCCATGCTGTGAGTGTCACAAGCAGATATCAGTCAAATCCAGGTGAAGAACACTGGACTTCTGTGAAATGTATCCTTAAGTACTTGAGAAGAACTAAGGATATGATGTTGGTCTTTGGTAATGGAGAACTCCAAGTTCAGGGATACACAGACTCGGACTTCATGTCCGATATAGATGATCGAAAGTCGACATCTGGAAGTCTGTTTGTGTGCAATGGTGGAGCTGTCAGCTGGAAGAGTTTCAAGCAAACTGTGATAGCAGATTCCACCATGGAAGCAGAATATATCAGCTGCATCAGAGGCTGCAAAGGAAGCATTCTGGTACAAGAAGTTCTGCGCAGAAATTGGAGTAATGCCATCAGATGCCATTCCTCTTTACTGCGACAACAATGGCGCCATAGCCCTTGCTAAGGAGCCGAGGTCTCACCAGAAGTTCCAAGCACATTGAGCGGCGATACATCTCATCCGATTACCTTGAGAAAGGTTACGTTGAGGTCAAGAGAGTCAACTCCACAGCAATGTGGCAGACCCACTTACAAAGCCGTTGGGCCAGCAGAAGATCGAAGCCCACCTTGAGAAGATGGGACTTAGACTTGTAGCCAATTGGCTTTAGGACAAGTGGGAGATTGTTAGATATATGTGCCCTAGAAGCCAGAATTGGCTGACACTTGTAATACACTTCTAGGGGCAAAATTGTAATTTTGACTATAATTAATAAAATGGGTTATTTTCTATCACACATGTGTATTTAGTGTCTGTGATACATCCTTTGAGTTAATGGTAATGATAATTCATATTTTCAAGAGTTGAAAATTTAAGACATGAATAATCATTATTAACTCATAAACAGCTCCCGACCATAGGATCATCACGAGGATGGTGATTGATCCGGAAGGTTGGTGTACGATCGCTTCTCTTTAGTAGATGAGTCTTGAGTCTACGGTGTGGAGACACCGGAGCGAGAGTACAGGTACTCGTTAGAGAACGAGGGCACTGAGCGTGACCACCTCGAGTAGTCATTAGGAAGTCTACCTTCTCGTCAATGACTGACTCGATGCTGCAGTAGTGTGTCTGGTTCTTTGACCTGAGATGCATCGGCAGTTCACCTTGAGGGTGTTATAGTTTGACTACACCATTACTCGGTCTCCTAGCCATATGGAACCCTGAGGTGTATGTTGGCTATAGCATGTTCATTGTAGGAACTGGATTGCATCAAGATGGGATCTATCTACCTCGGTGGTAGAGGAGTAGCCCTATGATGATCATGAGAATCAAGTCCAGAAATCCATGGCCATGGTAGAGTGAAATAATAGAAAGAGTTTCTATTTAGATTTTCACATTGGACTCGAATCGAATGATTACATCATATGACAGAGACTAGGGTTTGACGAGTTCACCTTAACCCTAATCTGATCGGGGCTCAAGATAGAAGAACTGAATCACACAGGTAGCTGCACCAAGAGGTTCGCATTCAGCTCTGATGGGTTGCCACCATATACTGCTAGGTGTCACTGGTGGATTTTGGGAGCAATTAGAATGATTTAGATGATCGATCATTCTAGCTGTTCGAATCAGAAGAGTTCTGATCCATCGAAAGGAGTTTCGATGATGTCTATGATAGAGAGATCATGACATATCCATTACCATATGAAATTGAACTAACTGATCACACAAATAAGGGTTTGGGTCTGGATGTTATTAATTGAGCTAACCTAGTTCGATTGATTTGAATTAGATCCAATCAGGTTCAAGGTAATTGTGCTAGCACATGATTGATTTTGACTTTCTCCTTCTATAATCATTCTGATTCATCGCAACTGAGTCAAATTTGATTTGATTTATTTTTGTATCTTGAATGAGTTTAATTTCATCTAATTAGAATAAGTTCAGATCAGATTAATTATGAAAATTAAATTCATTCCTAATGTAATTGAACTAGGGTCAATAGTTGATCCAATTGAGAGAATTGAGGATCACATGATCAAAGAATTTTAGAAATTTCTATAAAAATTATTTTGCTCTAATTTTTGGATTTGTGATAAGGCATGAGTTATACTTTGGCTGTGCAAAGTTTTGTGATTTTTGAAGTTGCCTAGATTGGGTTTTGATAGAGTTTGATTTGGATCAAACTCTTGAGAGAAGAGTCCTAGATGCACATGGACTCTTCCTTATCCTTTCATGCTGCCACCTTTCATATGGATTTTTGGCATCAAAACTAGATGGGATCTGGGGTTTTTTATGGAGATTAGGTCTAAGAGTTTCAATGGTCAAATTAATAAGATTTTTGGTCAAAAAGGGACTTTTTATGGCGCTATATCTTGTATAAGAACTCTTCTCACAAAATTGCCTCAACAAAATTTATTTTTTCCACAACCAAAGGAGCCTTCCCTCTAATATCCACAACCCCTATCCTCTCTGTCCCTCTCTTCTACATGCCTAAAATGTTAGGCACAAATTTGAGTTGAAGGTCTAAGGTTTTTAGCATAAGATTCAGCATCTACACGGTGGTGTTCGTGAGATGAATAGGCTGCCCTCAGAAGTTATTTTGAAGGCTTTTCAAATTAGATCCAGATCTAATTTTTGGAGAAGAGTTTCATGAGGTGAAGACATTTAGATCCTACCTAAGTGGATATCGGTAGAGGCCAGATGCATGCGTGGCTCCTTCCAGAACCTCAGGAATCAACAGAATCATTGCAGGATAATTAGATTACCAAATCAGGTACTTGAAAATAAATCTGATTTAACTTTATTTTTAACTTTTAATATTAGATCTCTATGATTAGATCTGAGAAGTCTCAGATCTAATTAGGATTTTTGAAATTTTTTTTTGAAATATTTCTTCAAATCTAAGCAGATCTGAACGATCCTGTGCCAGAAAAATAGGTTTTTCCTTCACAATCTTCTAGTGGTTCATACTTAGATCAAATTGGTATCTACTCACAACATTAATGAGTATACAATATTTGATTTTGAACATGAAAAAAATTAGATAATAGCCAAATCTTTATTCCTTACAATGCTAAAATGTCATTCCTAACTAAGAGAACTTCATCTACAGACAACATAAGGAATAACACTATAGAATATTTTGCCCACTTACATATGCAAGATTTATCTTTATTCATAACAAAGACATACATTAAAAATGTATGTTCCACAATCGAGATAATAGTCAAATAGACTTTACCGGTCTTTACCTTCCCATCTACACTACTCTGATCTTTTTAAAAATCCATTCACATCTAATGGATTTTATCCCTTCAGGTGAGTCATCCAGTGTCCATACACTACTTGATTTTTATAAAATTCAATTTAGATTATGTAGCTCCAAGCCACTTCTCATAGTCAGACCACTACATTGCATTTCTATAGGTGATCAAATCCTTGTTATTCTCATTGAGCTCAATAGGATCGCCATCTCGGATCTAGATATTAAAGTATCTATCTGACTAACGTGATACTTTACTGAATCTCCTTAAGGATGCTACTTTAATGGGCTCCAGGTTTGATCTGATCAAATTCAATTCTATAGGTTTACTAGATTATGTCGGTTTATTTCTACCATTCAAACTTTTCTAAGTTCAACTTGACAGGCATCAGTTCCTTCTTTAAGAAACTTCTTTCCGAAAGGAATATCCTACTGTTAATGAACATCTTATGTTCTTTAGTACGGTAGATTATTAACCCTTAAACACCTACTGGACCAAGATCCAAGTTTATCTATATGCAAACTTTTGACATAGGCTAATCAATCCTAAACTCGAAGGTGAAAGAGTCTAGGTCTATACGCAAACGATATCCCATATGGAGATTTACAATAAATTTACTCGGTATATATTCAGAGTAAAACTAGTAGTCATAAGAGCACAATCCTAAAACAGGCAGACAAGTAAATCCTATTATGGATTGAACCATGTCTAACAAAGTTCAACTTCTTTTTTTAGATACACTATATTCTAAAAAGAAATCCACTAAGAGAGAATCCTATTCTCTCCTAGATATGTCATAAATTCACTGAATAAATATTCACCTCTTCGATCTGATTGAAAAGTTTCAATACCATTTTCAGTTTGTTCTATAATTTCATTATTAAATCATTTGAACATTTCAAATGATTCAAGTTAGACGTACACATGCCAAGATAGGTCATCTATAATGAAATATTAATATCTTTCTTTGGCACTTAAGTTCATAGGTTCATATACATCATCACTATATATGATACTTAAACTTTATCAGCTCCTTCACCTATTCCAATAAAAGATGACTTTGTCATCTTTCCAAGAAGATAAGACTCACAGGTTATCAATGATTCATAATCATTGATGTCAAAGTTTTCCTCTCAAGCTAACCTGTTTATCTTGTTCTTGTCAAGATGACTAAGCCTATAATGCTAAAGATAGACATCCATGACATAATCTAACTTAGGTGTTTATTAAATGTGTACATTATACTTAATAGACTTTATAAATATTAAATATTATTTTTTTATTATCCATGTATTATTATAACATTATTCATAATAATATCATAATAATCTTTTTATTGATAAATTATAACCATCTTTGATCAGAAGGCCAACAGAGATCATATTTATCATAAATAATGGATGATGGTGACATTTACTCAAAATGATATCTTTTTAAAATAAGCTTGATAATTTCTAAAGCTAGGATTGGAATAGGACTTTCATCCCTAACATTTAGGTATCTCTCACCATTTTCAAACATTCCACTTTTCAATAGTCCTTGCAACAAATTGCATAAGACCATCGGTATCTAATACCCAGGTAGTAGAATTACATATAGAGAAATTTTAAGATTTTATCATATAATATCCTTAATAAGCAACTCTTACTCATTTCTCTTGTTTAGTCTGTTATGGTCAAGGAAAGCAAGATAGTTCTTCTTTCTATGATCCAGCTTCTAATAATAGAAGCACTATGCCTGATTTGGATCAATTTTAGACTAATTATTTTAACTGAACTTAGAAGCCCCAATATGAATCCATTTGTACTACTGAATCAAATTTAACTTTCGATACTAATTATCAAAGTTGGGTCCCATAAGTTATTACTATCTAATAATGATTGGAGCAATTAGGGTTTAGTCTTATTCTATGAAAAGAGAATAATGACCTAAGTATATAAATTATATTAAGCCTAGAGACTTGGACTTTAGTTTAAAGGTTCTCCCATCAAATTGGTAGCCTCTACCTCCAATTCGAAAAATTACTTTAATTCTCTAGTTGGTACTAGAATCCACATAGACTACACAGGAGCCTAACTTTGGTTAGCCAATCCATGTGCATTTATGGGTAGATTCATTAACTAATTATTTCTCCAAACAACTTTTAGTAATTTAATTTTGCCCCAAAAATCTAATCACTAGGCTTTGGCCTCCACTGTAAGGATCCGATTAGGTCCAACCATTAACATGACTATACTTGGTGCATCTAACCAACGAATGCTTAGGCTCAACTTTGGTTGGCCAACCTAACCACCATTAAAGAGACTTTTCCAAATTTTCATATTATGAATGATAATTCCATTAGTCAATAAGCAACAGGCCTTTGGGCCTCCAATGATTATTGAGTTAATGGATCTATTATCATCCAACTTAATGGAAGGATATGACTCAGTTATCTCCATAACTTTGTCATTTTAAAGACCTAATAATTTTAAAGAATTTAAAATTTATTTATGGTTTAAGAATAGAAAGGACATGAATCAATTTGCTCCCACTGACTTCACCAAGTCAAGTCCTTCCACTGACTTCTCAAGTCTTTGATAAGGACTAGGATCAATATCGATCCATGGGCACCTAGATCAATCTCACTAAATAAAATTAGTCTCACTAATTTCCTATGTGACATGGATTAGCATGAATCAATGAGCAACCTAATCAAAATCTGATTAACCATATTGGCTAGGTAAGTGAGATCGATGGAAGGATTTGCCAAGGCTTAACTTAGACACCATCAGAAATAACCAGGTAAGCAGGCGGCTAATTAAAAACCATCGGTCTGGGATGCCAGACTTACCTTAAATATCAATCGATTTATCAATTTTGATTTGGTTTGCCTAAAGACTCAGGCTCGACCACTGAGCCATGATCAGTATCCATTTATTAAATGTATGGACTTTGATCAACTACAACTATTGAAGTGATATAAAGAAACGATCTAATCCTAATTAACTATTAATTAGGTTTGATCAATTTCTTAACTAAGTTCATATTTAATCTAACCCTAGGTCTAACCCAATTTAAGGATCTGATCAAAACTAACCCATTAACCCACGTTTTATGAAATTATCTTAGGATCTTCAAATCACAAACCTAGATCCTAAACAATTACTTAATTCTTAATTAAGTTCAAAGCTTATGGGTCTAGGTTTATGAAATCTCAAAACTAATTTCTGATTTGATCATTTGAAATATTTTCAAATTATAAATAGTTTACACTAAATTATATTCAATATATGATTTTAGATCTAATTTATTTTAATATTTTGATCATATCCTAGGGTTTCAAATCTAGAACTTTATAGAAAGTAAGTTCTCAATTTAAATTTTATAAAATAAATATATCACATATATTCTAGATTCAAAATAAAAGATACATATCAACATATGTAATAATAGGATCTAAATCTAAACATAAAACACATCATATGGATAAGATCATAAATCATTTAAAATTTAATTTAAAATTTAAAAATAAATTATAAATTATTTTAAATCTCATCTAATATATTTATGATTTAGATTATTCGGATCAGCACATACTAGAACAACCTTTCCACTATAAGAGGTAAACCATATAGCAGGATAACCTTATAACAGTATGTGCAATCTGATATTATTTAGACCTAATCTAAATAATCTAAAATATATCTAACATCTATTTAATTTTAGATTTAAAATTAAAAAATTAAATCATAAATTTTTTTAGATCTAATCTAAATAGTTTATGATTCACATTCAGATCAGCACATACTACGACAACCTTTCCATTGTAAGGGATTAACCTTACAATAGGATAATCTTATGGCAGTATGTACGATCTTTAGTTAATTTTAATTTTTAGATTTATTCTTAAGCATATATGAACATGTTATAAAAGAATCTAAATGCTCTGATACCACTATTGAAAAATATGTAAGATTTCATGCATGAATTTCAAAACTTTTTTAAAAAATAATGCAGCAAAAGTTATAAATTAAACTATTTAATTTATAAATGCATGTAATCAAATTACTAAACTCTACATCTAGGACCTATAATATATTATATTATATTTTAAATCTAAAAATAAATAGGTTTGGTATTGATCTAATCAATATCCTAGATCTAGAATGATTCTAGATCTGAAACCTAGATCACACCTAGGTGAGAGAAGATATCAAATCTCTTATCTTGCATGGGTTGAGAACTCCATGGTTAATTTTAGTTATTGCCTTTGGAGCCACATATGCCTCCAGCCTCTACAGGTGATCCACATAAGGCTGCAACAAAATCGGAGGTTCATCAAATAAAGATCTGCTCGAAGTGCTAGCTTCTCGCGGATCCCTCTGGATGGTTAATCTAAATTTATTCTTCAGATCTCTTGGACAATCCAAGAGATGAAGAATAAAAGAAGGATTAGGTGAGAAATTCAACCTTTGGATCCTCTAAAAATCAAAAATTAAATACATTAGAAAAGGTTCTAAGAGAAGATAAATCTTCTCTTTCAGGACATCAATGATTGATGTCCTAAAAACATCCTTATGCTAAGACAAAGGGAAGACCTTCTTCTTTAGGCTTTTTTCATGTTTCTAGATCTCACATACTCTGATTTTCTCATAAAAAAATCATACAAAAAATATAGAGAAGAAGGGTTCTCAAAGAAATCCTAAGAGAAGATCTTCTTCTCTTTTCCTTCTCTCATTAGGACATGATTAGATCATGTCCAAAATTGATCTTCTTGCCCCAACATCTTGGAGCATAGATCCCCATGCCCTCATCCTCTCTCTCTCTCAAATTTTTATCATATAAAAATTATATAAAATAAATAAGAGAAAAGTACTTAAAAGAAAAATAAAGAGAAGATAATCTTCTCTTACCTTTGTTCCTTCAAGACATAAACATTTGATGTCTTGATGAAGACCTTTTCTTCAAGGAACTTGGTGCCCCAAACATCCACACCTTCTCCTCCTTTTCTTCTATTTTTTTTTCATGATTTTTTTAGATTTTACATATCCTAAACCTGATAGGAGGCATCCTCCCTTTTATATATGAAAAACTATGTCAAAATCTAGTCTTAAAAAGAGACCAAGGAGGAGTTTTAGGAGGCATCCAACTCTTGGACGCCTCCTTCATTATTTTTTAGGTATGAAGATCAAGAAACCACATGCAAAACCAAAGAAAATAAGTGCACAAAAGAAAAGAAGGCATGGAGAAAAAATTTCATAACGAAAGGAGGTATTTTAGAGAATTGGGACTCTTTCAAAAGAAAACAAAACCAAACCACTTACCAAATTTGATCAAATCAAGTTTTAATTAATCTCTTTAGGTATTTGGTGCATGGAGAAGCTCTTATTGGTGTGGAGAATATTACATAAAGATCTAAAAATAAAATATGGGCATTGACTTTTATTGGCGCAAGGAAGGATTGAGAGTCCCAGTCCAACTGGGATTCTTCTTGTTTGATTAGGTCAAAACTATTTTAAACCTAATTAAAAATAAATTAAATATAACCTAATTAAAGATAATCCTAGTCCAACTAAAAATCTAATTAAATTAGATTAAATTATATTTAATTTTGATTTAAATCCTAACTTAATTAGGAATTAGCTGTACTCAAATCTCAGTCCAACTAAAAATTATTTTTTCTTTACAATTGAATTATCCAATAAATAAATTAAACTTAATCTAATTAAGTCCAAACTAATACTAATTAAATTTAATTCAATTAGACTTGATCTCAGTCCAATTGCTCAATCAAATTGAGCCAATTAGAAATCTAATTACTAATCAATCCTCCTACAATACTTGCATTAGGTCAAACATCAATTATATTGAATGTTTGATCTTAGAATGATTCTCAATCATCGATTAACCACCTGATTAGATTATAACCTCTTATGTGTATGACCCTATAGGTTCGAACCTAAGTCGATAGCATAAAAAATAATTCCTGTACCAGTCTTAGTAACCATCTAGCAATGGTTTTCGATGTCTGGATAGGTCGAATGTAGGCAAAGCAACATTCTTAGAACTCTGACCAATGGTTATCATATAATTCATCTCTATGACCAATAATGCTAAAGATGACTTCGAGTATGCTATCAACACTCATACAAGTCATCTCTATTATGTCTCAAAATTTTGTAAATCTCGTGACTGCTCATGAGGATTACCTAGGCCCAGATTTTGCTAAATTGAAATACAATGAGACATTCTCTTTCTGAAGTTAATTAAGAATGGTCAATCCAATCTTGACTTATACACCAACTTCATAAGTACTTAACTATACCCAAAAACTTTCCAAACTTATATTAGAAATACAGACAGTCAAACACCAAAGTATAGTGAGTTGCTTGCAAGTCACCATGGTGATCTTAGGTCGGAGGGACACTTATATCAAGTGGTCTTAGCTAGCCACTCTTGATAGTAGAGTGCTACATTGATCACGTTCAGTGCAGATGTACTCCTACATCTCACCTGGATGCCATACCATTGTCTCCACACCACTTGGTTATGAGGATAAATAATGCATATGGCATACAATGATCTATACTCGATAAGTTATCATCCTTATTAATAACTTATCATTTAATCATGAATAATTTAATAACCATCCGATAAATCCTTCTTTATCGATTGATTGTAGTTCTAAGGACTTCATCATAATTTAGAAGTTTATTTAAGAAAGATAGAACTTTTATGATGAACCAGCCAAATAACTATTATTATTTGATAATTCATATACTAATTTCAATCATCTACTACTTAGATAATTGACTTTAGGACACATTTTTTAATACATAGGAGATACACAGATGTATAGATCCTAGATTCAGCCTATTCGCATCACTACATCCTAAACTGATCCTGGTTTGTTTCATACACCAAGATTGATGAGGAAAGAGACACTTAGAGATGATCACCCATGTAGAATCACTGGTTATAGGAGCATCTGGATGAGGATGTTTGATGGGATGGTATGGACTCTCACAAATATAAAGCACATCCTAGATCTAAAAAAAAATCTCATGTCACTGGGCTATCTGGAGTGGAGTGGTTGCAGCTTCAACGATCATACCAAGAGTGGAGTTCTCAATATCTCCAATGGTGCTATGGTGCTGACGAGAGGCAAGAGGATAGAGAACAGTCTCTACAGATTAAAAGGAACTATGGTGACTGAAGAAACTGATGCAGCAGCTATAGCACATAATCTGCAGGGGGCTCGTCGATTGTGGCACTACTGCCTAGGCCACATGGGTGATCGTGGGATGAAGGAGCTAAGCAAGCATGATCTGATTCCAAATCTAGATGGAGGTGTCATAGAGGTATGTGAGCCATGCCAGATGTTGCCCAGCTATGCAAGCCAAAAATGGAGGGGGGAGAATTGGATTTTTAAAATTTTAAAACTAATTTAGAGTTACCAAGATTATGTGATGATATGCAAGTTGTATGTGATGGATAATTTAAGTGAGATGAAAAGATAAATAGTAAGAGAGCAAGTATTTAATAAAATAAAGATAGAGAGAGCAAGCACACCATAAATAAATAAGATTTATAGTGGTTTGGTGCCAATCTTGCAGTTACATCCACTCTCAAAGCTCCTACTTAAAAATTTAAATCCACTAAATGTATTCAAATTGAATACACCATTGAAAACCTCCAATCCTAGCTATCCCAAGCTAGAATACTTATTTTTTAGGTGTAAGCCAATCCAATATAATTTAATTCAAGATTCGGATCAACCTTTCCAAGTTTTGGAATTCTCAAAACTTAAATCAAAATAATAAAATAGAGTATGAGTGTTAACAACAATGAAATACAAAGTTAGCCCCTTTAGTGAGCAAATAAAATGTTAAAAACTCTTTACACAACAAAGGAAGAAGCTTTTCTAATTTTTTTCAAAGATTTTCAAGACTTGAATAAGCTCTTGAGGGGTTGGTGAACTTGAAATGAAAGCTTTTTTGCTTGAAGAGGGCTTTTTGCTGAGGGTTGAAATGAATGCTTGAATCTCTTTTTTTCTTCCCTCCTTTTTGAGCCTATATATCTTCAATAAGTGTTAGAGAGAAATCTGGATAGGATTAAAGTTGTTGGAGGGCTATAAATGCACATTAAATATAGCCAAACTGGATAAAAAAAATAGTCATTGTAGAATTTTTCCGTCGTAGGGGTCGATCCCTAGGTTGTCCCTTGCACAGGGGTCGACCTAGGGGTCGACTTACATGACAGAAAGCCGAAAAGCATCATTTTATGCATTTCTGGCCTTTGGAATAGCAGAGGTCGACCCCTGGCATAGGAGATGACCTAGGGGTTGACTCCTTTGGTGTGCCAGCCAAAGAATAGCATGTCAATCAGCCCATTTTAGTAGGGATCGACCCAGGGGTTGACCCTTTTGCTAAAACCTAATTTTCTTCCAAAATATGCATCTAAAATTCATGAAACTATCTCCAATAGATTAGAAATCTTCTAGGCTTGTTCTTGAGGCTTCCAAAATAGATTTTCTCCAACTTTATAAAATTTATGATTTTGTCCCTCATCATCTTTCTTCCTGATTTTCTTTCAAATTATGCATCCAAAATTTATAAAACTAAATCCAATAGATCAGAAATCTTTTAGGCTTGTTGTTGAGACTTTCGAAATATATTTTTTTCAAGTTTATAAAATTTATGATTTTGCCTCTCGTTATCTTTCTTTAGTAAACTTGAAATTTCTTATTGAACCTGAAATACAATTGATCTTTCTTCAAGCCAAAATTATTAGTATCCTCTCAAATATTTTGTAATCATCAAAATAAATTCTTGGAGCAACAATCTTCCCTTTTTTGATGATGATAAAAAATTTGAGTATAAGCAAAATAAGGCATGCATAGAACATTGAAGTAAAATAGTGCTATTAAGGATTTTGAGTTTAAAATTAAGGCAATATATAAATATATTCAATTGATATAAATTTTTAAGGCATGAGCTTTATAATATCAAGACATAATGTCAATGCCTACAAGTAGATGATCATAGTGCACCATTACCATAAAAGATAGAGAAATCATAGTATAAACCTCAATTTCTACAAAATGACTTAATTCTTTTAGAAGAGAGGTTAGAGGCTATAAAAAAAATTATCAATCATCAAGCATGTAATTCTAACATCATCAATTATCAAGCATGTAATTTTAACATCATCAATCATCAAGCATGTAATTTTAATATCATCAATTAACAATTATTGCTTATACCATCATCAATTAATAATTATTGCTTATACCAAACAACATATTTACTTTCCCTTTTTGACATAATCAATTAAAAACTACTCCTTTCTTATTTTAAATAAAAATTTACTCCCTTTTTTATGATATAATAAGATGCCAATATTCAAAATACACAAGAGTCATAAGAGTCATACATCAAGTAAATAGTTTCAGCCAAAATATATAAAGATATGACATGGAGTTTATATAAAGATCTCAGAGATAGAAATAGTTAGCCATACAAGATAAGTACCACATACAATCAAAATTAACCAACATATGTCATGAAGTAATTAACTAAACATATGAATGCATACTTCATGAATATTCTCAATTTATCTTTAGTTCATTGCATATTTTTCATATACTCATTACATTATAATGTCTCAATTCAAATAAATGAGTATTAAGATTTCAAGCATCAAATTATTGAGTATTTTAAGCATCAATTCTTTAAGCATATACTCAAAATTCTTCTTTTCATTTTTTATAGCATTAAAAAGCTTATAGAAAGGATTAAGAAAAATCATCAAAATCAATAAGATGTAAGAGTGCATCAAATGAGAAATGTATCAAATTCAAAAAATAAAGTCAAATGAATCATCTCCCTTTGAAAACATATCCTTGGATTTAAAACATGCTTAAGACATCGCTTCTCTTATAAAAATTTGCTTGCATTCAAATATCAAAGTTTGAATAAATATAACTTTTTAATCAAATTTTTAAATATATACTTTTAAGCTTTAAGAGGAATGAAGCTTTTCAAAGTTTTAAACAAAGAAGTCAAGAATAGCATATATATATATATATATATATATATATAAAATCTTTATGCATCAAATAAATCATTGAAATATATCATCAAAATCAATCAAAATAAAAAAAATATATCAAATTCAAAAAATTTTGATTTAATTTCAAGAGGATATTAAATTTGAACTTTACGGGACATTTAATCTAAAAATAAGAATGTTTGATATCAAATTTATATTGATATCACTCTCTCCCTTTCTAAAAGGTTTAAATTTAGATTTTTTAAGTCAATATTGAGAGATAGAGCTTTTCAAGATATTTTAGCATATTTGATACCAAGTAAAGTATGTCGATGCTAAAATTCTATTTGATACTACCAATTTAGATTTTCAATTCAATTTTAAAAAGTAAAAATTTTCAAATAAAATAAGTATAACATTAAAAGAATTTGACATCAATTTTAATATTTATTCTTTATTTTTTTCAAGAAGTTTCAGTCATTTGAAAAGATATGTATCAAAAGAGTATGAAAGATAGTATCAGAGCTAAAAATAATTTTATAAAGATCTTACATTGTATATTAAAAATTTTATAAATTTATTTCTAGGAGTAAGAAGAATTTTTAATTCAATTCAACTTCAAAAATATCAAAAAAATTCATGCAAATCAGCATATGAATAAAATTTAAATTCATAAATAATTTTTGCTAATGAAAATTAATTTGTTCATCTGATGCTACTTCAAATTAAGTAAATCAAATTTAATAACTCTATGTAAGCAAAATTTGAGAAAACTATAAGGCACTTGATTGAGAGTCTAAAATCAATTAAAGCAAATATAACAAAGCTTAAAATGAGAAAATTATAAGATAAATGATTAAAAATTGAAAATTAATAGTTAAATTTATTATATTTTTAATCAAATTAAATTAGAAAACTTAATCAATATCTCTCCCCTTGAATATTAGAAAATTCATTACATGATATTTTCTCCCCTTCTTTTTCATAATTCTTACAGAATAGATTTTAACATTTAAAATTATTCTCCCCTTTCAAGTTAAGCATATTTAATTATTACTACATTAATATTTAACTAATACTAATTTAACTTTTAAGCTTAGATTTTTAAATTTGATTGAAACCAATTTATTAATTATTTTATCTTTGATGTTTTCACCTTCTTACTTTTGCAAAGATAATTTTTTTAAAATTAAATAAAATTTTAAGAGAACAAGCATCAATTGAGTGAATGAAGTATTAAATTATGCATTTAATTAAAATAAACATAGCATTCACTCATATAGACACTAAATTTTTAAAAATTTGCTTTTCATTAACTTCAAAATATGTTTATAATGATAACAAATATTTAAAAATCCAAAAGTATACCATGTAAATGTACTTCTCAATTTTAATTAATAAAAAATTTAGACTTTAAAATTTTGAATAATATTATTTTGAAAATACTTTTCTTCATTCTGATATTAAATAAATCATTCAAAAATGTATCACAAGAATTTACTTAAAACCTTATAATAGCAAGAATATAGCCATGAAAATTCATATTTGAGACAAAACATTCTTTTCTTCCTTCCTTTTTTTTTGTCAAAAATTAGAGTGCAAGGAGATAAAATTTGATAACAATTATTTTAGTTTTTGATCAAAAAGATGAATCTATTAAGTTTAGATCAAATTATCTTGATAAGTCATTTTGATTTGATACCAATAGATTATGCAAACAAATCATAGAGAGATTTACTATTTAAATTCAGATCTTTCCTTTCTTAAGAAATATCACTCAATTTAGTTTAGAAAATGTATGTGTTTTCCCTGAGATTGATGTTGATGATTTCAAAATATTGAGTATATTATGTATCTAATCATGTGTTTCAAGAATGTGTGTAGGACTTTTCAAGTATCCAAAATAAAGAATTTATCTCAAGAATAAATTCTCTCAAAATGCCATTCCAAAATACTTAAAAGAGCAAATTCACACATATTTGGATGGCTTGGTATGAAGAAAGTATGATTGAAAGAAAAGAAATTAAAATTGAAGAAAGCAATTATGTTTAAAAGAGTTTGGGGCCAAGAAACTCAAGTTTGGAAGGTCAAACATTGAAGAAAAATGAAGTTAGGATTTATCGAGATGTCTCGAATTTTTTTTGAAAGCTCTCGAGTGGTCTGGCATAATGAAATAGTATGCTGGCACAGTTTCGAGAGTTCTCGAGTTGAACTCGAGACATCTCATTCTCAGAAGATAGAAACTTTATTTCTGTACTCTGAGAGTGAGAGGTCATGCAGATTTCTCGAGAGGTCTCATGATTCTGGCAAGATGTCTCATAAAAAATTGAGAGATCTCAAAATCTGGCAAGAGGTCTCATGAAAAATCGAGAGGTCTCGATCTGCACAGACAACCTTCAACGGATAGTTTTCTAACGGCTATTTTTCAATCCCAATGGCTATTTCAGAGCTTCCAACAGCTAAGAACTATCACTACACCTTCTCTAAAGGTATTTAAAGGTGGAGAATCAATTGAAAAAAAGAGAAGAAAGAGATTAAGAGATTTAGAGAGAGAATCATTCAGATTTTGTGAGGAACATTGAATATCCAAAGAAAAAAAAAAGAGAGGAGTGTTGTGTACAGATTTTAGCGAACCTTCAAAGCAATCTCCTTCAACATCTTCCATATCCTCTCAAGCATAATTTGAAGAAAAGCCAAGCTTTAATCGAGCATATTATCGGCTTGTTCTTTAGGATTTAAAAGAGCTTATACTCTATTTTTTATATTGTGATGAAACTTTACTTATATTTTTTGATTTCTTTACAAGTTTCTTTGGGAGAAAGAAACTTGGGGTTTAGGCCCATCCAAGTCTGAAATTGAATATTGTAGGTTTTGGTTGGTGATCCCAAAAAACTAATTGGGTTGTTAGTGAATCCGAAAAACTAACGGTGTTAGATTTTGGTTGGTGCTCCTGTGAAAACCAACTAGGTTTGTTTGTGAGCTTGAGAAAACAAACACACTGTAATCAAGGATAGATTATAGTGGAATTATCAAAAGAAGCTTGGAGAGTGGACGTAGGAGCGGGTTGCTCCAAACCACTATAAATCTTTGTGTGTTTATGTTGTGTCTTTTTCTTTTATCTCTCTATATACTTTGCATGCTTATAATTCTTACTTTACTTTCATAGTTTGATTTTGTTATCTTAATTCTATTGCTCATATTATATACATCTTATCCTCACCACTTAGATTAAAATTAAAGCACATAATTGCTTAGAGTTAAATTTGGCCCAAGCTTTTATAAGAACCCAATTCACCCCTCCTCTTAGGTTGCTACCTCTAGGCAATAATTGGTACCAGAGCAGGTGCTCTGTTATTGATTATTGACTTAACCATCTAAAGCTAAAGATTATGGCAACCCAAATGGAGTCTTTATTTATTGAAGGATATTCTATAGGTAGACCTCCATTTTTTAATGGCTCACATTATAGTTATTGAAAAGCATGCATGCACATCTTCATACAAGCACATGATTATAACCTATGAAAGATTATAATCGATTGCTCACACATCTCCAAAGCATTGAAAAGGCATGATAAAGAAATGGTCCAACTTAATGCTAAGGCCATGAATATACTTTATTGCTCCTTAGAGTTAAATGTATTTAATGAAATTTTTTCATGTATTTCAGCAAAACATGTATGGGAGAAACTGGAAAGAATTTATGAGGGAGCAAATCAAATAGAAGAATCAAGCTTCCAAGAAGAAAAAGAAGCTCACCCCAACCTATGCCTTATGTCTTGTGAGGATGAAAAGAAGAAAAAGAAAAAGAATGGATCAATTAAGGGGGAGCAAAGCAAAGAAGAAAAGAATGAAAAAAAGGAAGAAATCATCGTAAATCCTTGCTTGATGGCTTAAAATGATGAGGTAAACATTGATAATTCTTCTAAATTTACATTTGATGAGCTTCAAGAAGCCTTTAATGAACTTATGAATGAATTTAAAAAGTTAAGGCAGAAAAGTAGGGAGCTTAAAAAGAATAATTCTAATTTAATGGAAGAAAAAAAAATTTAGCTAAAAAAAAATATGATTAAATCTAAAAATTCTTTAGATAAAAAAATTATTGAGCTTAAAAAGAAAAATGATATTCTAAAATCTTTCCTAAAAGAAGATGAAAATTCTTTCAATTGAAAAGAAAGAGCTCTTGGAAGAAAATAAGAAATTAAGAAGAGAAGTTGAGGTTTTGAAATCTATAGCTAAAAAGTTTACAATTAGCTTTGAAAATCTTCAATCCTTGGTAAAATCCAATGGGGCTATTTTCAATAACATAGAAATCGGTTTTAATGCTTCAAGAAAATAGCAAACTACAAAAGATATTTTCATAAGAGCTTCCATCAAAGATCATTCTTTTAAGTGCTTTAAATGTAAACAAATTGGCCATAAGATTTTAGAATGCAACTTTAAAAGAATTGGTCAAACCTTGATAAAACAAATTTGGATTCTAAAAGGAACCTTAAATACTAACTCCAATCGACTTAAGATGGCTTGGGTACTAAAAATTATGAAATAATTTTGCAGGTATACCAAGGATCCAATGAAGCTAAAGGAAGAAAATTTTTATGGATGCCTTGGAAATGAAAATAGATAGATGATACTATTTGGTAACATCTAAACTATTCTCACACCATGCCATCTTTATTTACTAAATATATTTTGATTATTAATTAGCATAATTATTAAGCATGTTTGATTGATTTTGATGATTTATCATTGCTTAAAATGATCATACTCTATGGATTGAAAGTTTGATGTATTAACTTTAATGATTTGTTAATATGTATGCATATGATAAGTCCTTTCATGTTTTGATAAGTATGGTTGATTTTGATGCTTGCAATAATTTAAATGCTTTGATTTTAAAGACTAATATGCTCTCCTCTATATATCATGCCATGGATGAAATTGTTTATTTTGAAATTCAGCATAATATTTTAAGTCTCTCCATATCAATTTTATAATTAATGAATTTAAATTAAAAGATTCTTATTGGATATGAATGTTTTAAATTGTTAAATATTCATAAAAAACTTTAGTTTTAATTATTTGATATCAAACAACTTACTATTGCCATATATTTGATTGATTTATCTTTTGGCAAAAAGAGAAGAATGTCTTTATTTCAAATATGATTTTACATATTTGATATGTTTGATATGATATCATTTAAAATAAATTCAAAAATACATACCTTTTCTAAACCTAATTGCTTGATATTTCTTATGAAAAGGAAGAAATGATCTTTTTGAAGAATGACTGAAAATTTTTTTATGATTTGCCTTAACTAATTTGCTGATGTCAATTCAAATTGATTTATCATTCTAAATTCTTAAACTATTTAATTTAAATCAATTCACCTTGATTTAATTCAAAACTAAAATCATTGGTATCAAGCTAAATTTGCAAATTGATCCTTAAATGGTATCGAACCAAGAAAATCATGATTTGTTCTAAAACTTAGTTTAATTGGTATCAAGAAAATCTTTCAAAGAAATGACTCTATTTGTCAAAGTAAGGAGAAGAAAATATTAAAGAAGAAGTAATCATTTAATAAAAAAGGCCTGTGAAATTAAAAATACATTTTAAATTTTAAAAAATCTAAATTTAGTGGTTAAATTCATGTTGAATTTGCTTGATTTGAAATAAAGAAGGGAAGAAAGTTGAAAAGTAAATTAATCTTGCTATAAGTATGAAAAATAGGGAGAGAGATATTTTCTAACTTGATTTGATTAAAAAATTTTTGATTAATTTAAAAATATATTCTTACTCTAAGGAATAAATTATGAAATTCATTTGAAAATTCAAATTTGATCCTAAATTTCTCATGTGCATTACAAAATTCTTATGAATTATTTATTTTGAAATAATATTTTACTCAAAGCAATAAATTTGAAAATATGACCATCTTATGCTTTGTACTATTTATTTTACTTTGCTCGATACATATCCTTTCCAAATCTAATTGACCAAAATTTCTTATGAAAAGAAAAGTTAGAATATTAAAGTATACATTATTCTTGATTTCATATTCAAATATTTTGAAAACCTCTATTCCTCTTAAAATTAAAAGTGCATATTTGAAAATTTGAATGAAAATCATATTCATTCAAAAAGAGGAAAAGCATAAAATATTTAAATTCAAGCAAATTTCTAAAATTAAAATAAATATTTGAAACTTATTTTGAGTTAAATGATAAATTTTCAAAAGGGAGATGATTCATTTAAATTGATTTCATGAATTTAATACATCTCTCAATTTAATACTTTGATATTGATTTTGATGACTCATATAAATTAATTTTCTGAACATAATGCAATTCTTAGTTTGATACAATCATATTATTGATTTTGATGATTATTTCTTATTTCTTTTTCATGAGCTTTTTGATTCTGTCAAAAAGGGGGAGAGGAATGTTGAGTATATGCTTGAAGAAACTCAATCAATTGTATTGATGCCTGAAATAAAAACTTAATACTCACTGATATAAATTAAAATAATTTTTTTATGAGTATATGAAATATGTGCAATGAACCAAAAGAATAATTAAGAACATTCATGAAATACTCATTCATGTGTTTAATCTATACTTCATGATATTTTCTAGCAAAATGTATAGAAATACATTATTTGCTTTTATTGTGCATATACTCAAGATTTTGTCATCATCAAAAAGAAAAAGATTGTTGATCCTAAGATTGATTTTGATGATTCCAAAATATTGAGTATATTATGTATCTAATCATGTGTTTCAAGAATGTGTGTAGAATTTTTCAAGTATCCAAAATGAAGAATTTATCTCAAAAATAAATCTTCTCAAGTTGCATGCCAAAATACGTAGAGAGCAAATTCACACATATTTGGATCGCTTGGTATGAAGAAAGTATGATTGAAAGAAGATAAATTAAAATTGAAGGAAGCATTTATGTTTAAAAAAGTTTGGGGCCAAAAAACTCAAGTTTGGAAGGTCAAACATTGAAGAAAAATGAAGTCTGGATTTTAAGCAATGTCTCAGATTTTTTCCAAGAGCTCTCGAGTGGTCTAGCATAATGAAATAGTATTCTAGCATAGTCTTGAGAGGTCTCAAGTTGAACTTGAGATGTCTCCTTCTTAGGAGATAGAAACTTCATTTCTGTGCTCTGAGAGCGAGAGGTCTCATAGATTTTTTTAGAGATCTCATGATTTTGATGAGACATCTCATGAAAAATTGAGAGGTCTCAAAATCTAGTGAGAGGACTCATGAAAAATCGAGAGGTCTCGATCTGCACAGATAGCCTTCAATAGAAAGTTTTTCAACAGCTATTTTTCGACCCCAATGGCTATTTCAGAGCATCCAATGGCTAAAAACTCTCCCTCCAACCTTCTCTAAAAGTATTTAAAGGTAGAGAATCAATTGGAAAAAAGAGAAGAAAGAGACTAAGGGATTTAGAGAGAGAATCTTTTAGATTTTTTGATGAACATTAAATATCCAAAGAAAAGAAAAAAGAGAGGAGTGTTGTGCATAGATTTTAGTAAGCCTTCAAAGCAATCTTCTCCAACATATTTTACATCCTCTCAAGCATTATTTGAAGAAAAGCCAAGCTTCAATCAAGCACATTATCGGCTTGTTCTTTTGGATTTAAAAAAGTATATACTCTATTTTTTATATTGTGCTGAAACTTTACTTGTATTTTTTGATTTCTTTACAAGTTTCTTTAGGAGAAAGAAACTTGGGATTTAGGCCCGTTCAAGCTCGAAATTGGATATTATAGATTTTGGTTGATGATCCTAAAAAATCAACTGGGTTGTTAGTGAACCTGAAAAACTAACGGTGTTAGATTTTGGTTGGTGCTCCTATGAAAATCAACAAGATTTGTTTGTGAGCTTGGAAAAATAAATACACTTTAATCAAGGTAGATTATAGTAAAATTTCCAAGAAAAGCTTGGGGAGTGGACATAGGAGCGGATTATTCTAAACCACTATAAATCTTTATGTGTTTGTGTTGTGCCTTTTTCTTCTATCTCTCTATATGCTTTGCATGCTTATAATTTTTATTTTACTTTCATAGTTTGATTTTGTTATCTTAATTCTGCTGCTCATATTATATACATCTCATTCTCACCACTTAGATTAAAATCAAAGCACTTAAGTGTTTAGAGTTAAATTTGGCCAAAGCTTTTATAAGAACCCAATTCACTCTCTCCCCCTCTTGGGTTGCTACCTCTGGACAATAATTGGTATTAGAGCAGGTGCTCTGTTATTGATTATTGATCTAACCATCTAAAGCTAAAGATTATGGCAACCCAAATGGAGTCTTTGTTTATTGAAGGATATTCTATAAGATAGACCTCCAATTTTTAATGGCTCACATTATAGTTATTGGAAAGCACGCATGTGCATCTTCATACAAGCATATGATTATAACCTATGAAAGATTGTAATCGATGGCTCACACATCCCCAAAGCATTGAAAGAGCATGATAAAGAAATGGCCCAACTTAATGCTAAGGCCATGAATATACTTTATTGCTCCTTAGAGTTAAATGTATTTAATATAATTTCTTCATGTATTTCAGCAAAACATGTATGGAAGAAATTAGAAAGAATTTATGAGAGACCAAATCAAATAGAAGAATCAAGCTCTCAAGAAGAAAAAGAAGCTCACCCCAACCTATGCCTTATGTCTCGTGAGGATGAAAAAAAGAAAAAGAAGAAGAAACAAAAGAAGAAGAATGCATCAATTAAGGGGGAGCAAAGCAAAGAAGAAAAGAATGAAAAATAGGAAGAAAGCATCATAAATCCTTGCTTGATGGCTCAAAATGATGAGGTAAACATTGATAATTCTTCTGAATTTATATTTGATGAGCTTCAAGAAGCCTTTAATGAACTTATGAATGAATTTAAAAAGTTAAGACAGAAAAGTAGGAAGCTTAAAAAGAATAATTCTAATTTAATGGAAGAAAAAAAATTTTAGCTAAAGAAAAAGAAAATCTGATTAAATCTGAAAATTCTTTAAATAAAAAAATTCTTAAGCTTAAAAAGAAAAATGATATTCTAAAATCTTTCCTAAAAGAAAATGAAAATCTTTCAATTGAAAAGAAAGAGCTCTTGGAAGAAAATAAGAAATTAAGAAGAGAAGTTGAGGTTTTGAAATCTATAGCTAAAAAGTTTACAATTAGTTTTGAAAATCTTTAATCCTTGGTAAAATTCAATGAGACTGTTTTCAATAAAATAGAAATCGATTTTAATACTTCAAGAAAATAGCAAAGTACAAAAGATATTTTTACAAGAGCTTTCATTAAAGATCATTCTTTTAAGTGTTTTAAATATAATCAAATTGGCTATAAGATTTTGGAATCCAACTTTAAAAGAATTAGTCAAACCTCAATAAGATAAATTTGGCTTCCAAAAGGAACCTTAAATACTAACTCCTATGGACCCAAGATGGCTTGGGTACTAAAAATTATGAAGTAATTTTGCAGGTATACCAAGGATCCAATGAAGCTAAAAGAAGAAAATTTTTATGGATGCCTTGGAAATAAAAATAGATGGATGGTGCTATTTGGTAAAATCTAAAGTATTCTCACACCATGCCATCTTTATTTGCTAAATATATTTTGATTATTAATTAGCATAATTATTAAGCATGTTTGATTGATTTTGATGATTTATCATTGCTTAAAATGATCATACTCTGTAAATTGAAAGTTTGATGTATTAACTTTAATGAATTGTTAATATGTATGCATATGATAACTCCTTTCATATTTTGGTAAGTATGATTGATTTTGATGCTTGTAATAATTTGAATGCTTTGATTTTAAAGACTAATACGCTCTCCTCTATATATCATGCTATGGATGAAATGATTTATTTTAAAATTTAGCATAATATTTCATGTCTCCCCATATCAATTTTATAATTAATGAATTTAAATTAAAAGATTCTTATTGGATATGAATGTTTTAAATTGCTAAAATATTCATAGAGAACTTCAATTTTAATTATTTGGTATCAAACAACTTACTATTGCCATGTATCTGATTGATTTATCTTTTGGCAAAAAGAAAAAAATGTCTTTGTTTCAAATATAATTTTACATAGCTATATGTTTAATATGATATCATTTGAAATAAATTTAAAAATACGTACCTCTTTTGAACCTAATTGCTTGATATTTCTTATGAAAAGGAAGAAATGATCTTTTTGAAGAATGACTAAAAATTTCTTTATGATTTGCCTTAACTAATTTGCTGATATCAATTCAAATTGATTTATCATTCTAAATCCTTAAACTATTTAATATCTTCATCTTGATTTAATTCAAACTAAAATCATTGGTATCAGCTGAATTTGCAAATTATCTTTAATGTAAAAGAAATCATGATTTAACTTAGTAAATCTTTCAGAAAATTTGTTTGTTAGATATATGTGCCCTAGAAGCCAGAATTGGCTGACACTTGTAATACACTTCTAGGGGCAAAATTATAATTTTGACTATAATTAATAAAATGGGTTATTTTCTATCACACATGTGTATTTAGTGTCTGTGATACATCCTTTGAGTTAATGGTAATGATAATTCATATTTTCAAGAGTTGAAAATTTAAGACATGAATAATCATTATTAACTCATAAACAGCTCCCGACCATAGGATCATCACGAGGATGGTGATTGATCCGGAAGGTTGGTGTACGATCGCTTCTCTTTAGTAGATGAGTCTTGAGTCTACGGTGTGGAGACACCGGAGCGAGAGTACAGGTACTCGTTAGAGAACGAGGGCACTGAGCGTGACCACCTCGAGTAGTCATTAGGGAAGTCTACCTTCTCGTCAATGACTGACTCGATGCTGCAGTAGTGTGTCTGGTTCTTTGACCTGAGATGCATCGGCAGTTCACCTTGAGGGTGTTATAGTTTGACTACACCATTACTCGGTCTCCTAGCCATATGGAACCCTGAGGTGTATGTTGGCTATAGCATGTTCATTGTAGGAACTGGATTGCATCAAGATGGGATCTATCTACCTCGGTGGTAGAGGAGTAGCCCTATGATGATCATGAGAATCAAGTCCAGAAATCCATGGCCATGGTAGAGTGAAATAATAGAAAGAGTTTCTATTTAGATTTTCACATTGGACTCGAATCGAATGATTACATCATATGACAGAGACTAGGGTTTGACGAGTTCACCTTAACCCTAATCTGATCGGGGCTCAAGATAGAAGAACTGAATCACACAGGTAGCTGCACCAAGAGGTTCGCATTCAGCTCTGATGGGTTGCCACCATATACTGCTAGGTGTCACTGGTGGATTTTGGGAGCAATTAGAATGATTTAGATGATCGATCATTCTAGCTGTTCGAATCAGAAGAGTTCTGATCCATCGAAAGGAGTTTCGATGATGTCTATGATAGAGATCATGACATATCCCATTACCATACAGAACTGAACCTAACTGGGTCACACAAACAAGGGTTTGAATCTGGTGATCATCAATTGAACTGATCTAGTTCAATTGATCTGAATGAGATTCAATTAGGTTCAAGGAAATCGTGCTAGCACTCGATTGAACCTAACGTTCTTCTTTTACTATCATAAATAAGTTGTCCTGACTGAGCCAAAGGAGTTTGTGCTCAATCAGAGGCCTTCATATGGTCTGACTGGAGGTTGTCCAAGTCAGAATAGGTTGTCTTATTTGTAAGACATTACCTGCCATTTTTGGTCACCTGCCATTTCTTGTTCTTTGACTTTGGTCAAAAGTCTACCTTTGACTGGTCAAACGTTGACCATTGACCCTTTGACTTTTGACCACATGTCATGCACCTATTGGAGAGCTGGTGGGGGCCTTGTCCCCCTGCCAGAACCTGGCAAGGAGAAGGGCGCACGCCAAGGGTGGCGTGAGCCCAAGTAGGAGGCGCCTAGGAGTCCTTGTTGGACAAGGACTCCACCTCCCTTTAGGATTCCAATCAGAGTTCTACTAAGAATCCAGTTTGACTGGTCTTAGGCGCCCTCTAAGGAGGAATCCAGGGGTCTCTTTTTCAACCAATCAGATTTAGATCTGATTTCACAAAGGGTTGTGATTGGTTGAGAGGAAGAGGAGTTGGATCACAAGCTTAGGTCTATAAATAAGACCCTGCGCCCAACCCTAATTCCAATGCTATTAGATACGCCCCAAGGCTGCCTCTCCCCTCCTTCTCCATGCCATACTCTCTTCTCCCCTTGCTCTCCACGTCCAAAAGTGTTTTGGACTTAGTTTGGTGCGATTCAGATCAAGGAAAGGCGATCAAAAGCAAGAAGGCTGCGCTGCTGCAAAAGGACGACTGCAGATCTTCAAAAGAGTTTTGAAGATCCTCCAGATCAGATCCAGATCTGATTTTTGGAGGTGTGATAGAGAAGAAGAGGATTCTCCAGATCCAACCCGAGTGGATACCGGTAGAGGCCAGGCGCTTGCGTGGCTAAGATCCAGAACCTTCCGCTGCAATCAGGATCATCTACAGGGTAATAGGATTACCCAAATCAGGTAAATTGAAATTTGATTTAATTTATCTTGTTTTATTTTATTTATTAAAATAATAAGAATCAGATCTGAAACATATCAAGATCTGATTGAGATCAAGAGAAAATTTTTGAAATATATCTCTTGATCTAATCAGATCTGGACGAACCTGGACCGGGAAATCAGGATTTCCCTTCAACTGGTATCAGAGCCATGGTTCTAAAATTGTTTAGATCTGATTTTAATTTTATTTTAATTAAAAAATAATGTGATTTCAGATGTCACATGAGATGTGATCAGATCTGAAATCAGAAAAATTAAAATTAAATGATTTGGATCTAAGAACATGAAGATATGCATGACTAGTTCTAGAATAGAATAGTTCTATAGAATAGTTTTGCATGTCTTTGATTTAATCTGATTAAATCATATTTTAGATCTTCTTATTTACTATTTTCTGATATTATAAGTGTTATAATAACATCTGATAAACAGCAAATAAAAATTATTTAATTTTAAATATCATATGAGATATGATAGATGCATGACTAGACTAGTTGTAGAATAGTTCTACATAATTGTCTAGATTAGAATTTATTTTGATTAGATCAATTTAAATCTAATTTTTTAGATTATTATGTGATAATTTAGATCTGAAAACATGCATGATTTGATACATGAGATGTATGCAAAATATGCCTTGATTAGATCTAAATTTGTATATGAGATATATGATATAGATCTATAACTGTTTTGTAGATTTACATGTTCCTGATTAAGGCGTTCCTCTTGGCCGTCCGGTCATAAGAACGAAGAAGGGTTTAAAGGCCCTCTCTTCCCATTCGATGGGGTGTTCTTATGACGTGTAGGGGTGCTGCGTGTTCGTCCTTAATCAGAAACCCAAAACTTACTTTCTGCAAAACCCTAGATCCTGAAACCCTAGGATTTATTGTGCATATTTTGTTTATGAACCCAACTTAATTAAGAATTAAGTTTATGGAATATTAATTAGGTCTAAAATTGAGAATTTCAGATCTAAGACATATTCATAATACTGGGTTCGGGCTTGGGTAGCTCAATTAGGTCTAAGCGGTTGATCAAACCGAATCAAGAGTTGGTTAGATGGGATCAACAATGCTTAAATTGACCAGCCTAATAGGATTAAGTCTGGGTCAAGATCGAGTCACGATCAAGCAAGACCTAATTAGGCTCAGAGGTTAGAGTCTGGATTGTAGGCTAACCCAATTGGTTCTGACTCAACAATTTGGTGTCTAAGGTAAGTTTGGCACAGACGACCGACTGGTTTTTAATTGGAAGCTACTCGACCTGAATGCGTTCTTGTGCGAGTTAACGGCATATTCCTTCCACCGGTCTCACTTACCTGGCCATATCTGTTGACACAGTTCTGATCTGAGGTGGTCAATAATCCGAGCTGACCCATGCCACTAGGTTAGTCATAATTGTTATGACTAAGCCAAGTCTAGTTTAATGAGACCTGAATCAATTCTCCCTAAGAAAAGATTAAGTCCGAGGTCTTCCACCATTGTAGACGTGCGGGCCCTTCCCGGGGTTGATTGTTCTCGGCTGGATACAGTGGCTCAGTTGCACCGGGAAGACGCAACCATGTCTATTAGGCATTGGATGCTATGGGCTGGAGGATGAGTTGGGCTCAATATTCCGGATACGGTGAGAGACCCAATTAGGAACCCAGTCTATGCAAATGGTGGGTCTGACTTAACTAAGGAGTGGATCAATATTCCGGATACGGTGAGATTCATGAATTAGAGACCAAGTTTGGGTGCACCATGATTAGAGAATCATTGAACAAGAGTTGTTCACTCATTGGCTAACCCATCACCAATAACTGTTAGGTGAGGTGATGAGTCAGTTGGTGAGACCGCACCACCCACTAGAAATCATCAATCGCGGAGATTTTCGCATCTCTACAGAGGGAGTGTAGGGATCCGAGAAAATAGTGGGAGCTAATTTGTTTAAAAATAAAATCCCTAAACAAATTGGTCAAGTCAAAATTACAGTATCTAACTAGAATCTTTGACTCTCTACAGGAAAATGTCTGCGTCCAACCCACTGGCACGTATCCTAGACACACATAGACTGACTGGACCCAATTATAAAGATTGGCTCAGGAACTACAAAATTGTTTTGGGTTCAGAGAAGTTAACACATGTTTTGGACCAGGACCCTCCCACCTTACCAGCTCGTCCATCCACTGAACAGAGAGCGTCTCTGGAAAAATGGATTGACGAAGACAATAAGGCCAGATACTACATGTTGGGCTCGATGTCTGATGAGCTCCAGCGCCAACATGAAGATATCGGGACTGCTCGCCAAATGTTGGCTCACCTGCAGGAGATGTTTGGTGAACAGAGTCGCGCAGCCAAATATCAAGTCACGAAAATGACTTTTTAAGGCTAAGATGCGTGATGGGCAGTCAGTCCAAGATCACTGTCTGACAATGATCAAGGACATGGAAGAGCTTGAGAAGCTCGGTGTGAAGTTGGACTTGGATTTGCAGAACGATATTATTCTGCAATCCTTGACTGATGCATATGGGCAATTCATCATGAATTACCACATGCATAAACTTCAAAATTCCTTGGCCGAGTTGATGAATATGCTGGTTACCGCTGAGCTTTCTATGAAAGGTTCTAAAGGCTCAGTTCTTGCTATGGAACGGACTTCTTCCAAAAGAAAGTCTTATGGAAAGAAAAAGAAGTCTGTGAAAAA
>QRFJ01005438.1:0-53569 GCA_006176705.1 Cocos nucifera | reverse complement strand
GATCAGTGGAGATGTTATCTTTGAGTAGAGAAGGAGCAATCCTTGGAGGTCTGAGATAGATGAAACTGAAAAGATAAAGGTGAACAAGTAGTGGCCAGTTTGAGATGATGACAATGTAGTCCAAATCTACATATAGGAGTGTTTCTATTGAGGTGGAGCTGGGTAGGTGAAAAGATACTCAGATGGAAGATCGGGGCATGAAAGTGCCAGATTCTCTCTCTTTATTGACTTCTGTGCCTGAGAGTCCCACAGCAAGTACCCCTTGACTTCTTGTGGATATCCTATGAATGTCATCTTTTGAGATTTTGGATCCAATTTGCTCCTCTCAGTTGCCTCCACAAGTGCATAGACTAGACAATCAAAGATCTTCAGGTAGCCAAGCTTCACCTTCTTTCCACTCTAGACCTCCTCTAGAATGCGGCTGTTCAGCTTACGATGTAGGTACCTTGATAAGTACCATAAATTCATCAATAAAAGTATTAATTTATTAATTAATTTATATTAATTTTTAAAAATTAATGATCAATTTATATATAATTTTTTAGAAATTAATATTTTTATTAATTTAAAAATAATTAAAAAATAATAAAAATTAAAAAAATAAAATTTTATTATTAATAGAAAGAGCTCATTTTTTTGATCACAATAAAATAAATTCAAAATAAAATGGAGCTAAAATGGAGAAGATATGAATTTTTAAAGATAAAAAAAAAATTAAATTAAAAAAGAAAAATGGCTCAACCAGCTTTGCAAGCTAAG
This sequence comes from Cocos nucifera, assembly GCA_006176705.1. NCBI lineage: Eukaryota > Viridiplantae > Streptophyta > Magnoliopsida > Arecales > Arecaceae > Cocos > Cocos nucifera. The sequence continues at coordinate 52,810 of QRFJ01005438.1, read as the reverse complement.
CCACCAAGCCAAGCTAAACTGTCAAAGCCGACTCAGTCATAGAAGCCACCAATCGGTCCATGATCCAAGCATGGACCACCAGCTCAGTAGACACCGATGAATCACGATGCGACACGTGGTGGACTTAGACCCTGAAAGGGTTCATAGAAAATCCATCGCGGTCTATAGGATAAAAAGGTAATTTTGCATCAAAGTAGCGAGCGCTGATTGGTTGCGGTGTACAGTGCAGCCGATCCATGTGGTCCATGGGAACAGTAATTATGTGATCGGATGGCTACGGTAGCTTGCGGTCAAGATCAAATGATTGTGGTTATTTTTGGATTTGATTCAGCTTCAAACTTCATGCGGATCGCCATCCAATGGCAGCACTCGATCCAGGGGATGATCCGATGGTCCTAAAAACTCTCGATAATGATCAGGACTCTCGATGCATGATCAATGGCCATATGTCCTCCATCAATGCATGATCGAATGGCTAGAATTTAATCCGACCTGATCTGGGATGATACACATCCGATTTTGATGATTTTTGATCCATTGAATTCCTATCAACAGCCAGATTTCATCCAGAGTAACAAAATTCATCCAAAATTTTTTTTAATTCAATTTTCACTTAGATTTCTTCATATTTTGACGATCAAAGAGCTCCTTAGTCCCATATTGTCTAGAAGAAAACTCTCCAGCCCTCCTAGCTCTATAAAAATGACCCCAGGCCTTTAGAAATCAATATCTCCAGTCAAGGTGAAGCTTTGGTACAGGGTGAAGCCAGGCTCTAGGTTAATGGCTGCTTCGAGGTAACTGATGTCGAGAGGAAAAGCTAGGCTTCTACACCATCTTTCCACCCATGCCGATCCAAGATCAAAGATCAGGCTATTTTATTTTATTTTCTTTTCTTTTTAAATTTTATGTATTTAAATTCTAAAATTTTAATTAATGTAATATTTATTTTTATGTTCTTTAATTTTATGCTCTTTATTTTTATTATAATTTAATTTTTATATTTTAATTATTATCTTTTATTTTTCTGTAAGTAGATGCTAAGATCTAACTAGTAGATCTTAGTACCAAGTTTACTTTTTTACATAATTTAATTTTTACTTCATAATTTTAATTTTTAATTTTCAACTTCAAATTTTATTTTCAAATTCTTTTTTTTCTTCTAAAAAAATCAAAGATTTTAAATCTAAAAATACTATCTTTCATGTAGATTCGATCTGACTCACTGCTATCTACGTATTTTTAATTATTTTAAGAAGTCAGATTAAACTGATAAATAAGGTGTCTTAATGACAACATCATGATCTTATCAAGTTTTTGGTGCCATTATCAAAGATTTTTTTTGATTTTTGATTTTAATTTTTTTTTGATTTATTTTAAATAAATTAAAAATAATTTTGGCAAATGCACCAAATTTTTGGTATCATTGTCGGGGAAGGAATAGATGCTATTTTTTTCTTTGATTTATTTAATTTTTTTTATAAATTAATTATAAATATCTTTTTTAATATTGCTTACTAACTTTTTATTTATTTATTTTATAGAAAAAAAGAAAAAAGAAGGGAAAAGGAAGAAAGTATCTAATCTTGGTGAGATCAATCCTAACTTTAGCCCTCATTTTATTTATTTATTTTTTATTTTTTAAAATTAAATTTAAAAAAAATTTATCCACTCAAATCTAATTAAAAATCTCATGACAGAATTAGAAATTCTAACTATTTAGAGCATGAATCATATTAGTTTTATTTTTTCTAGTGATTGCTGGAGGCAAGGTAAGCCTTTCAAAACTCAATTAGTTGCATACATCTAGTTTAAATTGTATAGAACCCTTTGATTGAATTTTTTTTTATGTGCATATTCATATTAAACCAAATTAATGGCACAATCCAATTAAATAAGATAAGGTGGAGATTTGATCACCCTTTCTTAGCCCACAAACAACCAACCAGCATCCTGCATTGATCTAAGCCTTTAATTTTAAAATCAATTAGACATCAGCCCTAGAAACTCGAGCTCAATAGGATAAGAAACCCTAAGAGTTGAATCAGATTAGGGTTAGTCAATTTGACTGGTGTCTAGGAAAGTGATTCAGGGATGATTGGGCCCGAAGGAAGGTTGTTTCTAATTGATTCCGTTCGCTTACCTGATCAAGTACAATTAGTGTCTAAGGCAAGCAATGGGAGGACTCTCACCGATCTTACACTTACCTGGTTAGTTGATTGGCTGATCTTACACTTGGAGGGCTTGAAGGTGACCTTGGTAGTTAGAAGCTGTTTAGATCTAGGATAATCTTTAGTCAGGATTGATTGACCAACTTGATTGCTAACCAACATCAAACCTACTTAAACTTAATTCTTCTCTCTCTTCTTAGTTCTAGGACTTCTTAGGACATCTTCTTTAGAACTCTTCTTTCTTTCTTCTTCTTTCTCCTCTAAAAATAAAATAAAATAAAATAAAAATTAAATTAAACTAACCAAAAAAATATTAAAAATAATAATTAAATTAAATTAAATTAAAAATAATAAATAAAATAATAAAAAAATATTAAAAAAAATTTTTAAAAATTTTTTTGAACCATACGTTAGGGTTGCACTAGTGCATGCACAGTAGAAAATCACTTTACCTGATCTAGTTGAACTCAACTATAAAATTAAAAGACTGAATTATATTAAATCTGATAATCAAATGGCTGAAAATTTTAGAGAACCACCTAAGCAGATGAAGGAATATTTTATTCCTTCCACCTATAACCCCTCGACTTGTATCCAATTATCTAAAATTCATGCTACCCACTATGAGATCAAGCCGATTATAATTCAGATGCTTCTATCTTTCTATGGGAACACCAATGAAGATTCTTATAAATATCTGGATGAATTCTTAAAAATCTGCTCTATGGTGAGAATTCAAAATTTAACTAAGGATGCTCTTAGACTAATTTTTTTTCTCTTATCATTAAAAGACAAAGCCAAGTACTAGCTCGGCATAATAGGAAGACCAATTAAAACTTGGGTTGAATTGCAAAGTGAATTTCTTAAGAAATTTTATCCCATAGGTCGAACCAACATTATGAGGCGAGCTATCACTGGATTTGCTCAGCTTCCAGGGGAATAGATTCATGAGTCAAGGGAGAGACTTAAGAAACTTCTTAGAAAATGCCCACACCATGGTCTGTCTAAGTGGCAAATAGTTCAAGCTTTCTATGAGGGTTTAGAAGATCAATACAAATGATGGTAGATGCATCCTGTGGAGGTGCATTCATGAACAAAAGTGAGGATGAAGCCTATGCCTTATTTGAAACTTTGAGTGAAAACTCAATTAACCATGCTTCATTATCTTTCTACCAAACCTGGGTAAGGATCCATGAATTTAAACATGTAGAATCTAGTCCTAAGACTACTTCAAATTTGATAAATAAAGTGAACTTTTTTACTCAAAAATTATATCAAGTCCTAACCCTAGGACAATAATCTCCTACACAATTCACATCATCTTCTAATTATCAGAAGATTTATTCAATCAATGCTAGCCCAACCCATCATGTGAGTGAATGTCCTATGACTGCACAGTTTTCACCTTTTATCCAAGAACAAGTCCAGCTGCTAAAGGCTACTCCAAGTTAGTTAATGATCTATTTTTAAATTTATATAACTCTGGTTGGAGAAACCATCCTAATTTTTCTTGGAAATCATAATAGACTCAAGCTCAGACCCAAAATTATTAGAATAGACCCCAATACCAGAACTATGCTTATAATAGAGGTCAACCTAATAAGCCTTTCCAGCCACCATATCATAATCAACCCTCATACCCACCTCTTCAATAGACCAATCTAGCTGATGATAGATTTAACCAACTTCAACAATTGATTCTGACTCAATAACAATCTATTGCTAGGCTAGAAGTTCAAAAAGGATAATTAGTTGAGTCTACCACAAGGAGAGAATTAGATCAACTATCGAGCCTACCAATTTAAAACAACCCACCTAATATCCACCAATCACCTGGACCAAGTTATCAATTTAGTGTCTCACTTAAGAATCCCCAATCTGAGAATGCCAAAGTAATTTCTGAACTTAAAAGCTATAAAATTCTTATGGACCCATACCAAGACCACGTGAGAGAAGCTAGTCTGATGCTAGCCAAAATAAAAATTTAGAGGAACAGATTAGTACTGAGACTAACCACATAGAAGAACCCGAGCCAGGAATTAGTACTAATGCTAGTTTTAGTTTAAATGAGATAGAAAAAGGGAAAAAGAGAATAGATTTATCTAAAACTTATAAACCTAAAAACCTATTCCCTTCAACCCTAGAAGCTGGTTCTTCTTACAAAAATCAAGAGGCATGTAATAAAGTGTCAATGGAGTTGTTTAAGCAAGATTATATTAATTTACCTTCAGAATTAAAACCGCCTTTAGATACCCTTCCAACACCCATTGAATCAAACTTAACTCCTAAAACTCCATTCATGAGCATTTTAGAAGAACAAATAGGAGAAATTCTTAATAAACATGGGTCTGAGAATGGGATCACAAATTATGTCCCTAAAATTAACAATGATTATATCAATAAAGAGATAAGAAATCAACTTTCTAAGATTGGCAATCTAAAACCATTAAAATTTATCAATCCAGTATTCAATATAGGATAGTAAGCTACATTGTGTCTGACTGAAGACGGTAAACTTAGCACTTGTTGGGAGGCAACCCAATATTTAGTTTTTTTTAGTCTAATTTATCTTTTTAGTTAATTTTTTTTTAGGATAATTTGAATAAGTTGGAGGGAGAGCTTAAATTTTCAAAGGCATGTGCTGGACCAAAAATATACTGAGTTAGGTGTATTCTTTCATGTTCTTTATTACATCCTTTATTTTTTTCTTCTCCATTGAGGACAATGTCGATTAAGTTGGGAGGGAGAGAAAAATAAAAATTTTAAAATTTTAAGTCCTCAAAAAAGTTAGTATTTAGTATTTAGACACCTGATTATGCTTAAGAATCGAATTAAACTAAGTATTTCTAAAAGAAAATTGATACACAGATCAGAGAATCTATGAGATATTGAGGAATCAAGTATTAAGAAAATTCAATAAAGAGTTAAGTCTAGAACATAAAAAGTTTTTTCTTTAGCATTTCTAATTTTTTCTACTAGCATCAAAGAAAAGTCTACTTTTTATGGGCTTGTGTAGGATAACTATATATTTTTTATATAAATTTTTTTTTAATAAAATAATTTTTAAGTACTTCTTACTGAGTAATCAGGCCTCTTTGCCTCAGCAAGCATTGAGTTTTGCATCAAAAGATGGGAAGAATAAAGAAGCTTGTTGTAAAGCTAGTCTTAACTCGTAGCCTATTTGATTCGAGCTAGTAAGCCCGAGGGGTGTTCTATACCTAGTGTCCTAAAGCCAACTGGTTTGGGAGTCATTGGCCCAAGACTCGCTACATGGATTAAATAGAAAGCTTAAGAGGTTAAGACACTCCATAGTGATACAATGTTAAAAAAAAAAAAATATTGGTTTCCCATCGAGTAATCAGGTTTCGTTGCCTAAGTAAGCAATGATATTCGCATCAAAAAATGAATAATGTGAAAATAAAAATCAATAAATAAATGATGAAAGTAGCAATACACTTGCCCATATGAAAGTTTAGACAAATCAGAGATAAAGATGGAATAATTTAGAAAAAGTTCAAAAAAATTTAATATTTTTTACTTAATTTTTTATTAATAAGTATTAATATCCTAATGATATGTCTCACTTAAGCTCTGCTGAATATCAATGGCCATTTTAAAAACTACTTAGGTAAAATTTAAAACTCTAAAGTTAAAAGGTATTTAAAACTAAATTCTTTCTTTACTCGAAGACGAGCAAAACTTAAGTTGGAAAGTGTGATAAGTACCATAAATTCATCAATAAAAGTATTAATTTATCAATTAATTTATATTAATTTTTAAAAATTAATGATCAATTTATATATAATTTTTAGAAAATTAATATTTTTATTAATTAAAAAATAATTAAAAAATAATAAAAATTAAAAAAATAGAATTTTATTATTAATAGAAAGAGCTCATTTTTTTGATTATAATGAAATAAATTTGAAGTAAAACAAAGCTAAAATGGAGAAGATATGAATTTTTAAAGATAAAAAAAAAAAAATTAAATAAAAAAGGAAAATGGCTTAGTCGGCTACGCAAGCTAAGCCAAGCCGTCAAAGCCGACTTAACTGCAGAAGTCGCCAACTAGTCCATGATTCAGACATGGATCGCTAGCTCAGCAGACACCGACGAATCATGATGCGACACGTGGTGGACCTAGACCCTTAAAGAGTTCACAAAAAATCCATCATGGTCTATAGGGTAAAATGATAATTTTGCATCAAAGCAGTGAGTGTTGATTGGCTGTAGTGTATCGTGCAGTCGGTCCACATAGTCCATGGGAACAGTAATTGCGCAATCGGACGGCCGTAGTTGCTTACGGTCAAGATCAAACGGTTGTGGTTATTTCTGGATTTGATTCAGCTTCAGACTTCACGTCGATTGCCATCCAACGATAGCACTCGATCCAAGGGATGATCTGATGGTCCAGAATGCTTTCAACAGTGACCAAGACTCCTGACATGCGATCAACAACCAGATTTTCTCCATCAATGCATGATCGAATGACCAGAATTTAATCCAACCTGATCTGGGCTGATACACATCCAATTCTGATGATTTTTGATCTATTGGATTCCTATCAATGGCCAGATGTCATCCAGAGCAACAAAATTCATCTAGGACTTCTTTTAATCTAATTTTTACTCAAATTTCTCCATATTTTGATGATCAAAGAGCTCCTTAGTCCCACATTGCCTAGAAGAAAACTCTCCAGCCCTCCTAGCTCTATAAAAAGGACCCCAGGCCTTTAGAAATCAATATCTTCGATCAAGGTGAAGCTTTGGTATAGGGTGAAGTTAGGCTCTGGGTTAATGGCTGCTTCGAGGCAACTGGTGCTGAGAGAAAAAGTTAGGCTTCTACACCATCTTTCCACCCATGCCGATCCAAGATCGGAGATTAGGCTATTTTATTTTATTTTATTTTCTTTTTAAATTTCATGTATTTAAATTTTAAAATTTTAATTAATGTAATATTTATTTTTATGTTTTTTAATTTTATACTCTTTATTTTTATTATAATTTAATTTCTATATTTTAATTATTACTTTTTATTTTTCTACAACTAGATGCTAAGATCTAACTAGTAGATCTTAGTACCAAGTTTACTTTTTTGCATAATTTAATTTTTACTTCATAATTTTAATTTTTAATTTTTGACTTCAAATTTTATTTTCAAATTTTTTTCTTTTTTTTTAAAAAAATTAAAGATTTTAAATCTAAAAATACTACCTTCCCTATGGATTCGACCCGACTCGTTGCTGTCTATGCATTTTTAATTATTTTAAGAAGTTGGATTAAACTGATAAACACGGTGTCTTAATGATAACATCATGATCTTATCAGACTTGTTCATAAGAAAATAAGAAAAAATTAAGGCAACACCCCAAAAAGATTTTGGAAGTGATGTCTACAGCCTTAAACTCCTTGCCTTCTCGATCAATGTCTGGTTCATTCTCTCTATGACACCATTGTACTGGGGAGTCATCTTCATCGTGTAATGGTGTTTGATGCCATTTTCCTCACAGTACCTCCTGAACTCCAGGCTAGTATACTCCTCACCATTGTCCGACCTCAGACACTTCACTTGTCTTCCTGACTCCTCTACTTCAGCTCTCTAAGCTTTAAACTGGGCAAACACCTCTGATTTTTCTCTAATCAGATAAATCCATATCTTTTTTAAGAAATCATCAATGAAAGTGATAACATACTTTGCCCAACCTCTAGCTGATATAGGTGCTAGTCCCCCACATCCGAGTGCACTAAATCCAACACTCTTTCACTGTGCTTGATACTTCTGGCAAACTTTATCCTATGTTGTTTGCCAAAGATACACGGTTCACACAATTCTATGCCCTCCTTCAGGACTGAGATCATACCTCTTCCACTAAGTTCAGTGAGCCCACGGTCACTCATATGATCCATCCGATAGTGCCAGAATTGATATAAAATCTACTTCTCCTGTGCTGCTGCTAGCACCTCTACACTATCATTCACCACTATGCCTTTCATTCTATAAAGATTGTTGCTTAGTCTTCTACCTCTCATCACCATCAAAGCTTTCTTGGAAATTTTCAGACATCCACTTCCAACCTGGCTACTAAAAGCATAACCCTACTTCTCCAAGTAGCCCAAAGAAATTAAATTTTTTTTCAACTCTGGTACATGTCTGATATTTGATAATATACGAATAATTCCATCGTACATCCTCATCCTAATAGAGCCAACTCTAGCTACTTTGCACGAGTGATCATCTCCAAGGATGACACTTCCACCATCAGCCTTCTAGTAGGTAGCAAATAACTTTCGATGAGAAGTATAGTGGTGCGAGCATGCTGAATCTAATATCCACATAGTATCGCACTCTATGGATCCATCTGATACAACTAACAACTCTTCTCTACTGCTCATAGAAGTTGTATCATCTCCCTTACTAGCCTTCTCTTTTTCTGATCTTAAAAGGGGACAATCTCTCCTCAAGTGTTTAGGTTGATGACATTTATAACATTTCAATATCTTCCTCTGATCCCGAGACTTCGATCTGCCCTTAGATTTTTCTCTTGCCTTTTCTTTTGATCTTTCCTATCTTTCATTCACAGCCAAGATCTCAGACTTAGAGTCTTTCTTGCATATCTTCTCCCTTTGCTCATTTGATTTGAGCACACCAACAATCTCTTCATAGTTTAGGATCTCCTTCTCATAAACTAAAGTTGTTATGAGACTATTATACGAACTTGGGAGAGAACATAATAGCAGCAATGCCCAATCCTCTTCATCGATCTTCACATCCAAACTCATTACCTCAGAACACACCTGATTGAACCTTTGGATATGTGCAACAAGATCTCCACCTTAGGGCATCCTCAGACTATATAGCTGTTTCTTCAACCATAGCTTGTTCATCATTTTTTTTCTCATGTATTGTTCTCTAGTCTCGTCCAGAGCCCCTTTGCCATAGTCTCTCTGCAAATCTTGGGCAAAACCTAATTGACCAAGCACATCCGGATTGTGCTGAAAGTAATCTCCTCCAACTCTTCTCAATCCTCAGCACTGATCTTTTTCGGCCTTTCTCTTGTCAAGAACTTGTAGATCCTCTGCTGAACCAACAAGTCCTTTACCCTTTGCTACCATAGGGTAAAGTTCTCCTTGCCATCGAACTTCTCTAAATCAATCTTGAATCCACTTGATCCCATGACTTCAAACAAGTCAATAATAGATCCCTAACATCCTTCTTCGATCACACACCAGTAACACTACACTTCAAAGAAGATCTAAATGCCCTAGATCCTCTCAATCTTTTGTATCACCATCCCTCCATGTAACCAATCTCCACCTTAATCTAGAGATAAATAATGAAGAAACAAGAAGATTTTGGATAAAACTTGATGCAACAGATCCTGAATGTAGTAACCCTAGGTGTCTTCCTTCCTTCCATGCAACACCATTCTGATATCAATTATTGGGATAAACTATCCTCTTTCGGACCGGCGTGGCCTTTGGTGATTAGCCAAGTAACAAGGAACAATATCCTAGGATCAACGTGAAAGCAAAATAATGGATTCAAGAGAAAAGAGAGAAAAAGAGCACAAGAGTTTTCTAAGAGAAAAGAGCTTTAATCAATGAATTCAGCATCATATACAACCTTATTCTATTTTTAGTATTTATACTTTACAAAAGGGTCAAGCCCCAAGCTCATAGAAAAACTCTCTAAAATTCAAACATCCCACAAATATAAAATAAATCTGCAAAAATTGAGCCGGCCTAGTTTCAAACTGAGCCGACTAACCTATGACTAGGTCGGCTTAGTCTGGGACTGAACCGACCCAGTTGTGTACCATGCCAATAGCTTAAAAATACTGCTTTCTATCTAAATTTTTCTTTGAGACATAGCTGACCCAGTCTTGGACCGAGCCTATCTAGTTTCCAACTTAGCCAGCTCAGTCTCAGGGTGACCGGCCCAATTTTTGAACTTTGCTACCCAGGCAGATTTCTCTTCTGGTTTGCTCCCATCTTTCCATGACCTATCTTCTCATATTTCCAAGACTTGGGAGTGCCACTTTTGAGCTCATAATTAGGTACACAAAACCATACCATGAGAAATCATCGATGAAGATTATGAAGTAGAGTAGTCATCGTGGGCCTATACATCGAATGGACCACACACGTCAATGTATACCAGGGCTAATATCTAAGAGGCTTTCTCCCCATATACTACAAAGGGTAGCTTAGTTATCTTTTCTTGAAGACATGACTCATAAACTGGATGAAACTCGAAATTCAATGACCTGAGAAAGCCATCTTTCTCCAATTTGTTAAGACCATCCTCTCCAATATGGCTTAGCCTAAGGTGCTAGAGATACTTTTGGCTAATCCTATCTCTAGGTCTCTTAGATACTACAGTATTCATAATTTGCTTATTAATATTAATATTTGCATCTACATACAAATGATAAAATCCATCAATTAAAAAGGCACATGTAATAATTTTTTTTCAAAATAAATTATACATGTCTTTATTGAAACAAAAATTATAATTATCCTATGCCAATATAGATACAGAAACCAAGTTTCTACTTGCTCCAGGTACATAATAATGATCCTTTAAAAGTAATCTAATTCCTAACGATAATTGTAGAGGGTAGGTTTCGATGGCTATAGCAGCAACTCTTCCCCCATTGTCGACCTAGAGAGTAATCTCACCTTCCCTCAGTTATTCTTCTAGGCCTTGCATAGAAGAGCATAAATAAGCACTAGAATCAGAATCTAGAACCCGACTAAAAGAAGAGAAAATTGTTAGATTAGTTTCAATAATGAGAAACTCAAACATAAATCCAGAAGGCATGTCCTTCATCTTATTCTTCATAGTGGCCAGGTATGCAGGACAGTTCCTTCTCCAGTGACCTTCGACATTGTAGTAGAAATATTTTTTCTTATTGTTGGCCTTCTTTGGAGCTTACTTCTTGGGTTTCTATCAATTTTTTGCTTCTTCATAGGCTTCTTCTTCTTCTTCCAAGAAGACATCCTCTTGGAGTAATTCTGCTCCATAGTTAGAATCGTATCTCTTAAACTTTTTGTAGGAAAAAATATGCAGGGTTTCATGCTTGAATTTTAAAATAATTTTAAAATAAAATACAACGAAAGATGCAGATTACACTATTTAACCTACAAAAGCATATAATCAAATTACTAAACCATACAACTAGGACCTATAACATGTCATAATGCATTCTTAAATTCGAAAATAAAAGTTTTAGTATTGATCAAATCAACACTATAGATTTATAACAATTCTAGATCTAAAATCTAGATCGCATCTAGGTGAGAGAAGAGATCAAATCTCTTACCTTTGTGCAGGTCGAGAACTCTGTGGTTGATTTTTGTTGTTGCCTTTGGAGCGCACATGCATCCGACCTCTATAGAATGTCTACACGAAGCTGCAAATATAGATCGGAGGTTCGTCGAATGAAGATCCGCTTGAAGTGCTAGCTTCTTACAGATCCCTCCTGATGGTTAATCTATAAAAAATTCTTCAGATCTCTTGGACACTCTAAGAGATGAAGAACACAATGAGGAACAAGAGAGAAGTCTAACTTTGGATCTTCCAAAAATCAAAAATAAATACATATGAGAAAAGCCCTAAGAGAAGATAAATCTTCTCTTTCAGGACATCAATGATTGATGTCCTAAAAACATCTCCATGTTAGGACAAGAGGAGACCTTCTTCTTTATATTTTTTTCACGTTTTCAGATCTAATATTATCAAATTTTTCTCATAGAAAAGTTTCATAAAAATATGGAGAAGAAGGGTTCTCAAAGAAATCCTAAGAGAAGACCTTCTTCTCTTCTTCTTCTCTCATTAGGACATGATCAGATCATGTTCAAAGATGATCACCATGCCCCAACACCTTAGAGCACACATCCCCATGCCCTCTTTCTCTCCCTTTCTCAGATCTTTATCATATAAAAATATATAGAGGAGTAAGAAAGAAAATACTTAAAAGAAAAACAAGACAAGACAATCTTCTCTTACGTTTGTCTTCGTCAGGACATGAACTTTTCATGTCCACATGAAATACTTTTCTCCAAGGATATAGGTACCTCAAACCACCATGCCCCCTCTTTTCTTTTCTCTATTTTACCATGAAAAATCTGGTGTTTCTCATGTCCTCCTTCCACCAAATAGGGCACCCACCAAAATAAACCTTTGACTAGGACAAAAGACCAAGTCAAAAAGGAAACGAGGAAAGAGTTTGGGGGGTGTCCAACTCTTGGACGCCTCCTCTAAAAATTTTTACATGGAATTCCAGCAAATGACACCCAAAAGGAGGAATCAAATGGCACACAAAAATTTGGTAGGTGTTGGAAAAGAAACAAAAGAAGATGGGAGTGTTTTGGTCAAGAGGGACTCTTTCAAAAGGAAACAAACCTGAACTACTTACCAAATTTGGTCAAATCAAATTTTAATTAATCTCTTTAGATATTTGATGCATGGAGAAGCTATTATTAGCATGGAGAACATCACATAAAGATCTAGAAATAAAATATGGGCATTGACTTTTATTGGTGCAATGAAGGAGTGAGAGTCCCAGTCCAACTGAGACTCTTCTTGTTTGACTAGGTCAAAACTATTTTAAACCTAATTCAAACAAAATTAAATACAACCTAATTAAAGATGATCCTAGTCAAATTGAGAGTCCAATTAAATTAGATTAAATTACATTTAATTTTGATTTAAATTCTAACTCAATTAGGAATTAGGTGCACTCAAATCCTAGTCAATTAGGAGTTATTTTTTTCTTGCAATTGACTTATCCAATAAACCAATTAAACTTAATTTAATTAAGTCTAAATTAATTTTAATTAAATCTAATTTAATTAAAATTAATTTTAGCCTGATTGTTCAATCAGATTGAGTCAATTAGCAATTCAATTGCTAATAGATCCTCCTGCAACACTTGCATTAGGTCAAACATCAATCATATTGATAGTTTGACCTAAGAATGATTCTCAATCATCAAATAACTATCTGATCAGATTACGATCTCTTATGTGTGTGACCCCATAGGTTCGAACCTAAGTTGGTAGCATATGAATCAATTTCTATACCAATCGAAGTAACTATCAAGCAATGGTTCCCGACGTCCGATTAGGTCGAATGTATGCAAAGCAACATTCTTGGAATCCTGGCCCATGGTTATCGTATAATTCATCCATTTGACCAATAATGCTTAAGATGACTTTGAGTACACTATCAACACTCATACAAGTCATCTCTATTATGTCTCAAAATTTTGTAAATCTCATGACTCCTCAGGAGGATTATCCAAGCCTAGGTTTTGCTAAATTGAAATACAATGAGACATTTTCTTCCTAAAGCTAATCAGGAGTGGTCAATCCCATCTTGACTCACACATTGACTTCATAAGTACTTGACTATATCTAAAATCTTTTGAACCTATATTAAAAATATAGGCAGTCTAGTACCAAAGTATAATTAGTTGCTTGCATGTCATCATGGTGATCTCAAGTCAGAGGAACACTTATATCCATTGGCCTAAGCTAGCTACTCTTGATAGTAAAGTGCTATATTGATCACGTTCGGTGCAGATATACTACTACATCTCATCTGGATGCTATACTAGTATCTCCACACTACTTGGTTACGAGGACAACCAATGCATATGGCACACAGTGACCTACACTCGATAAGTTATCGTCCATATTAATAACTTATCATTTGATCATGAATAATTAAGAACCATCCGTTAAATTCTTTTTTATCGATTGATTATGGTTCTAAGAACTTCATCATAATTTAAGAGTTCATTTAAGGAAGATTGAACTTCTATGATGAACCAACCAAATAACTATTTTTATTAGATAATTCATATACTAATTCCAATTATCTACCACTTAGATGATTGGCTTTAGGATACATTTATCAACAACTTCCACTTAGACTAAAGTTAATCAGAATGATATCAAATATCCTACCTTCCACTTGAGTTCATAGAACTCCTTAGTTTTGAGGCCTTAGCAAATGGGTCAGTCAAGTTTTCCTTTTTCATCGATCTTCCAAAAATCGATGTCATCTTGATCTAAAATCAAAGGTGATAGTGATGCAGAATATGCTGGTCCTTTGGTTCTTTAGCCTGAGCTTTGGCTCAAGTGCTATGATAGGATTGGACCATCGATGGAGGGTATCTATCCCAACTTGCTAATGAACCTCAACAACTACATAGCTTACATGGCAGCATCATATGCCACGATGTACTCTACATCACTAACTAAATGGACTACAGTATCCTGCTTGAAATCTTTTCAATAAATTGCTCCTGCAGTTAGGATATGACTTGACACTCTCTTGCTATCATCTTGATCTGACTAAAAATTGAAATCGAAACATCCACAAGTTTTAAGTCAGTATCTCCATATTTGAGTCATTGGATCTTAGTATTTTTCAAATACTTAAGGATTGTCTATACAATCTTCTATTTTCTCACTTAGATCAAACTGGTATCTACTCACTATCATTAGTGAGTATACCATATCTGATTTTGAATATGTAAAAATTAGATGACAACCAAATCTTTATTCCTTGCAATGTTGGAATGCCATTTTCGATTAAGAAAATTTCATCCACAGACAACATAGGGAATAACACTATAGAACATTTTGCCCAATTACAAATGCAAGGATTGTCTTGTTCGTAGCAAAGTCATACATTCAAATCGTATGTTTGAACTCTAGGATGATAGTCAGACAGGCTTTATAGGTCCTTACCTTTCCATCTACGTTACTTTAATCCTTTTGAAAATCTATTTGCACCTAATGGATTTTATTCCTTCAGGTGAATCAACTAGTGTCTACACACTATTGATTTTCATGGACTTCAATTTGGATTAAATGGCTTCAAGCCACTTCTCAGAGTTAGACTCTTGCATTGCATTCTTATAAGTGATTGGATCCTTATTGTTCTTATCAAGCTTAATAGAATCACCATCTTGGATCAAGATACTGAAGTATCTGTCTAGCTAACATGGTACTCTATCGAATCTCCTTAAAGGTACTGCTTTAATTGGCTCCTAGTTTGATCTGATGAAATTTGATTCTGTAGGTTTACTAGATTGTGTTGCTTTATTTTCTACCAGTCAAACTTTCTAAAGTTCAACTTGATAGGCATCAGTTCCTTCTCTAAGAAACTTCTTTCGAAAAGGAATGTCCTACTGCTGATGAATATCTTATGTTCTTCAGTATGGTAGAATTAATAATCCTTAAACACCTATTGAACCAGGATCCAAGTTTATCTCTGTGCAAACCTATGACATAGGCCGATCAACCCTAAACCTAAAGGTGAGAGAGTCTAGGTCTACACCTGATCTGCATCCCGCAAGAAGTCTTTACAATATATTTACTCCATATATTTTTAAAGTAAAATTAGTAATCATAAAAGCACAATCTTGAGAAGATGACAAAGACTATAATGCCAAATGTAGACATCCATGACAAAATATAACTTGGGTTTTTATTAAATGTGTACATTATACTTAATAGGCTGTATAAATATTAAATATCATTTCTTTATTATCCATATATTATTGTAATATTATTTATAATAATATCATAATAATCTTCTTTATTGATAATTGATAATCATCTCTAACAAAAAGGCCAATAGAAATCACATTTATCATAAACGATGGACAATAATGACAATCACTCAAAATGACATCTTTTGAAAATAAGCTTGACAATTTCTAAAGTAAGAATTGAAACAGGACTTCCATCCCTAACATTCAAGTATTTCTCACCATTTTCAAATATTTCACTTACCTAAAATTCTTGCAACAAGTTGTATAGGACTACTGATATCCCATACCTAGGTAGTAGAATTATATATAGAAAAATTTTAAGATGTTATCATATAATATTCTTGATAAGCAACTCCTGCTTCTTTCTCTTCTTCAGCCTGTTATGGTCAAGGGAAGCAAGATAATTCTTCTTCCTATGACCCTACTTCTAACACTAAGCCTGATTTGGATCAATTTTGGACTAATTATTTTGACTGAACTTAGAAGCCTCAGTATGAACCCATTCATATGACAAAAGAGAACAATGACCTAAGGTATAAGAATTATTTTAAGCTTAGACACTTGGACTTCAGTCTTAAGTTTCTTCCACTATTTTATTCAAATTGGTAGCCTCTATCTGCAATTTGGATAATTACTTTAATTTTCTAGTAGGTACTAGAATCCACGTAGACTACACACAAGCCCGACTTTGGTCGGCCAACTCATGTGCATCTACGAATAGGTTCATTAATCAATTATTTCTTCAAACAACTTCTAGTAATTTAATTTATCCCAAAAACCTCATCAGTAGGCTTTGGCCTCCACTATAAGGATCTGGTTAGATCCAACCATTAACATGACCATACTTGGTGCATCTAACCAACAACTGATGAAACCCAACTTTGGTTGGCCAACCTAAACACCATTAGAGAGACACTTCCAAGTTATCATATTATGAATGATAATTCTATTAGTCAATAAGCACTAGACCTTTGGACCTTCAATGATTATTGAGTTAATGGATCCATTATCATCTAACTTAATGGAAGGCTATGACACGGTTATCTCCATAACTTTATCATTTTAAGGACTGAATAATTTTAGAAGATTTAAATTATTAATGATTTAAGGATAAAAAGGATATGGACCACTTTGCTCCCACTGACTTCACCAAGTCAAGTCCTCTCACTGACTTCTCAAGTCTTTAAAAAGAATTAGGATCAATATTGATCCATGGGCACCTAGATCAATCTCACTGATTTTCTATGTGATATGGGTTAGCACGAATCAATGAGCAACCTAATCAAGATCTGATTAACTACATTGATCAGATAAGTAAGATCGGTGGGAGGGTCTACCAAGGCTTGCCTTGGACACCATCAAAAATAGCCAGGTAAACGGGCTACCAATCGGTCTAAGAATGCCAGACTTATCTTAGATACCAATAGATTTATCAGTTTTGATTTGGTCTACCTAAAAATTTGGGTTCAACCACTGAGCCACGATCAGTATCCATTTGTTAGATGTATGAACTTTGATCAACTACAACTATTGAAGTAATCTATAGAAATGATCTAATCCTAATTAACTATTAATTAGGTTTGATCAATTTTTTAACTTAGTCCATATTTAATCTAACTCTAGGTCTAACCCAATTAAGGACCGGATCAAAGCTAACCCATTACCCTTTAACCCATGTTTTATGAAATTATCTTAGGATCTTCAAATCACAAACCTAACTCCTAAACAATCACTTAATTCTCTATTATGTTCAAAGCTTCTGGGTTTGGATTTATGGAATCTCAAAACTAATTTTTGATTTGAACACTTAAAATATTTTTAAATTATAAATAATTTACATTGAATCATATTCAATATATGGTTTTAGATCTGATATATTTTAATATTTAGATCACATCCTATGATTTTGAATCTAGAATTTTACAGAAAGTAAGTTCTCAATTTAAATTCTATAAAATAAATATATCATACATATACATTCTAGATTCAAAACAAAAGATATATATTAACATATGCAACAATAAGATCTAGATCTAAACATAAATCACATCATATGGATTAGATCATAAATCATTTAAATTTAGATTTAAAATCTAAAAATAAATCATAAAATATTTTAGATCCTATCTAACATATTTATGATTTAGATTATTTAGTTCAGTACGTACTAGGACAACCAGGGGTAAACCTTACTGTAGGACAATCTTATAATCAATATGTCCGATCTGATATTATTTAGATCTAATCTAAATAATCTAAAATAAATCTAACATCTATTTAATTTTAGATTTAAAATTAAAAAATAAATCATAAAATTATTTAGATCATATCTAACTTATTCATGATTCAAAATTACAGATCAGCACATACTAGGACAGCCTCTCCACCGTAAGGGATAAACCTTACAGCAGGACAACCTTATAATTAGTTTGTGTGATATATAGAGTTTTATTTTTGGATTTATCTTAACGCAAATATGATCATTTTATAATAGAACCTAGATGCTCTAATACCATTATAGGAAAATATGCAGGGTTTCATGCTTGAATTTCAAAATAATTTTGAAATAAAATATAGCAGAAGATGTAGATTAAACTATTTAACCTACAAAAGCATGTAATCAAATTACTAAATCCTATAACTAGAACCTATACCTTGTCATAATACATTCTTAAATCTAAAAATAAATATTTTAGTATTGATCAAATCAATACCTGAGATCTAGAATAATTTTAGATCTAAAATCTAGATCGCATCTAGGTGAGAGAAAAGATCAAATCTCTTACCTTCACGTCGGTTGAGAACTCCATGGTTGATTTTTATTGTTGTCTTTAGAGCTACACATGCATCTAGCCTCTACAGAAAGTCCACATGTAGTTACAAAAATAGATCGAAGATTCGTCAAACGAAGATCTGCTCAAAGTGCTAACTTCTTGCGGATCCCTCCTGATGGTTAATCTATAAAAAATTCTTTGGATCTCTTGAAAACTCCAAGAGATAAAGAACACAAAGAGGAACAAGGTAGAAGTCCAACCTTTGGATCTTCCAAAAATCAAAAATAAATATATATAATAAAAGCCCTAAGAGAAGATAAATCTTCTCTTTCAGGACATAAACGATTGATGTCTTGAAAATATCTCTATGTTAGGACAAGAGGACACCTCCTCTATATTTTTTCATGTTTCTAGATCTAACATTATCAAATTTTTCTCATAGAAAAATATCATAAAAATATAGAGAAGAAAGATTCTCAAAGAAATCCTAAGAGAAGACCTTCTTCTCTTCTTCTTCTTCTCTTATCAGGACATGATCAGATCATGTCCAAAGATGATCACCATGCCCCAACACCTTGGAGACCACATTCCCATGCCCTCTTCCTGTCTCTCTCTCTTAGATCTTTATCATATAAAAATACATAGAGGAGTAAGAAAGAAGCTACTCAAAAGAAAAATAAGAAAAGATAATCATCTCTTACCTTCGTCTTCATTAGGATATGAACTTTTCATGTTCAAATAAAATACTTTTCTCCAAGGATATAGGCACCTCTGAAGAAAAATCCTGATTTTCTGGACCAGGTTCGTTCAGATCTGATCAGATCAAGAGATATATTTCAAATTTTTTTTTTTGATCCTAATCAGATCTAAAATATTTCAGATCTGATTCTTATTATTCTAATAATAAAAATAAAATCTAAATAAATTAAATCAAATTTAATTTACCTTGATGTAGGGTAGTCCTATTATCCATTGATGAACCTGTAAGCAGCGAAAGGTTTTGGATCTAGCCATGCAAGTGCCTGGCCTCTACCGGTACCCACTCAGGCTAGATCTAGAGATCCTCTTCTTCTCTATCACATCTCCAAAAATTAGATCTGGAGGATCTTCGAGACATCTTTCGAAGATCAGCAGTTGTCCTTTGCAGCAGCGCAGCCTTCTAGCTTTCTGTCGCCTTTCTCTCATCTAGATTGCATCAACTTGAATCCCATACTACTTTGGGCGTGGAGAGGAGAGGGAGAAGATCATCTTGGTGTGGAGGAGGAGGAGAGAGGCAGCCTTGGGGCATGGAGAATTCTCATATATTCTTTGAGTTGGGTGTAGGGTCTTATTTATAGACTAAGCGTGATCCAACTCCTCTTCTTCCCAACCAATCATAACTCTTTATGAAATCAGATCTAAATCTGATTGGTAGGAATAGAGTCCTTGGATTTCTACTTAGATGGCACCTAAGACTAGTCAAACTTGGTTCTTAGGAGGAATTTAATCAGAATCCAAAAAGGAGATGGAGTCCTTGTCCAACAGGGACTCCTCTTGGCATGCGCCCTCCTCCTTGCCAAGTTCTGGCAGGGGGACAAGCCCCCACCAGCTCTCCAATAGGTGCGTGACATGTGGATCGAAGTCAAAGTGTTAATGGTCAATATTTGATCAGTCAAAGGTCAACTTTTGACCAAAGTGAAAGGATGAGAAATGATAGGTGACCAAAAATGGCAGATATTGTCTTACAAAATAAGACAACCCTTTTTTGATCTGGACAGGCTCCAGTCAGACCAAGTGAAGGCCTCTGAATGAGCACAAACTTCTTTGGCTCAGTCAGGACAACTATTTATGATAGTAAAAGAAGAACGTTAGGTTCAATCGAGTGCTAGCACGATTTTCTTGAACCTAATTGAATCTCATTCAGATCAATTGAACTGGATCAGTTCAATTGATGATCACCAGATTCAAACCCTTGTTTGTGTGACCCAGTTAGGTTCAGTTCTATATGGTAATGGGATATGTCATGATCTCTATCATCGACATCATCGAAACTCCTTTCGATGGATCAGAACTCTTCTGATTCGAACAGCTAGAATGATCGATCATCTAAATCATTCTAATTGCTCCCAAAATCCACCAGTGACACCTAGCAGTATATGGTGGCAACCCATCAGAGCTGAATGCGAACCTCTTGGTGCAGCTACCTGTGTGATTAAGTTCTTCTATCTTGAGCCCCGATCAGATTAGGGTTAAGGTGAACTCGTCAAACCCTAGTCTCTGTCATATGATGTAATCATTCGATTCAAGTCCGATGTGAAAACCTAAATAGAAACTCTTTCTATTATTTCACTCTGCCATGGCCATGGGCTTCTGGACTTGATTCTCATGATCATCATAGGGCTGCTCCTCTACCACCGAGGTAGATAGATTCCATCTTGATGCAATCCAGTTCCTACAATGAACATGCTATAGCCAACATACACCTCAGGATTCCGTATGGCTAGGAGATCGAGTTATGGTGTAGTCAAACTATAACACCCTCAAGGTGAACTGCCGATGCACCTCAGGTCAAAGAACCAGACACACCACTGCAGCATCGAGTCAGTCATTGACGAGAAGGTAGACTTCCTAATGACTACTCGAGGTGGTCACGCTCAGTGCCCTCGTTCTCTAACGAGTACCTGTACTCTCGCTCCGGTGTCTCCACACCGTAGACTCAAGACTCATCTACTAAAGAGAAGCGATTGTACACCAACCTTTTTGGATCAATCACCATCCTCGTGATGATCCTATGGTCGGAAGCATTTTATGAGTTAATAATGATTATTCATGTCTTAAATTTTCAACTCTTGAAAATATGAATTATCATTACCATTAACTCAAAGGATGTATCACAGACACTAAATACACATATGTGATAGAAAATAACCCATTTTATTGATTTTAGTCAAAATTATAATTTTGCCCCTAGAAGTGTATTACAAGTGTCAGCCAATTCTGGCTTCTAGGGCACATATATCTAACAATCTCTCACTTGTCCTAAAGCCAATTGGCTACAAGTCTAAGTCCCATCTTCTCAAGGTGGGCTTCGATCTTCTGCTGGCCCAACGGCTTTGTAAGTGGGTCTGCCACATTATCTGTGGAGTTGACTCTCTTGACCTCGACGTAACCCTTCTCGAGGTAATCGCGGATGAGGTGGTATCGCTGCTCAATGTGCTTGGATTTCTGGTGAGACCTCGGCTCCTTAGCAAGGGCTATGGCGCCATTGTTGTCGCAGTATAGAGGAATGGCATCTGATGGCATTACTCCAATTTCTGCAGCAAACTTCTTATACCAGAATGCTTCCTTCGCAGCCTCTGATGCAGCGATATATTCTGCTTCCATGGTGGAATCTGCTATCACGGTTTGCTTGGAAACTCTTTCAGCTGACAGCACCACCATTGCACACAAACAGACTCCCAGATGTCGACTTTCGATCATCTACATCGGACATGAAATCCGAGTCTGTGTATCCCTGGACTTGGAGTTCTCCGTTACCAAAGACCAACATCATATCCTTAGTTCTTCTCAAGTACTTAAGGATACATTTCACAGAAGTCCAGTGTTCTTCACCTGGATTTGACTGATATCTGCTTGTGACACTCACAGCATGGGCTATATCAGGTCGTGTACATAGCATGGCATACATGAGGCTCCCTATTGCAGAAGCATAAGGGATCTTGCTCATGCATTCTATTTCCTCAGGTGTGCTAGGGCACATCTTCTTGGAAAGATGAATACCATGTCTGAAGGGTATTAATCCCCTCTTAGAGTTTTCCATACTAAACCTCTTTAGTACTTCCTCTATGTACATCTTCTGTGAAAGTCCTAGCATCCTATTCGGTCTATCCCTATAGACCTTAATTCCTAGAATAAAGGATGCTTCACCTAGGTCTTTCATGGAGAATTCCTTGGACAACCATAATTTGACTGTTGTCAATCATGGGAATATCATTCCCAATAAGGAGGATGTCATCCACGTACAATACGAGGAAGACAACAGCGCTCCCACTGACCTTTTTGAAGACACACGGTTCCTCTTCATTTTTGATGAAACCAAACTTTTTGATCACATCATTGAAATGAGTGTTCCAGCTCCGAGATGCTTGCTTAAGTCCATATATGGACCTTTGCAGCTTGCAAACCTTGTGATCAGTATCACTGGATGTGAAACCTAGCGGCTGTTCCATATAGATATCTTCCTCAAGATATCCATTCAAGAATGCCGTTTTCACGTCCATTTGCCATATTTCATAATCGAAATAGGCTGCAATGGCAAGCAATGTGCGGATGGATTTTAGCATAGCCACTGGGGAAAAGGTATCCTGATAGTCAATGCCTTCGCGTTGACTATAACCTTTTGCCACTAGTCTAGCCTTGAATGTCTCCACATTCCCATCTGCACCAATCTTTCTCTTGAAGATCCATTTACACCCAATAGGTACTATACCTTCTGGTGGATCTACCAAGGTCCAGACTTGGTTTGAGTGCATCGAGTCAATTTCTGACTGCATTGCCTCTAGCCATTTCTCGGAGTCGATATCTGATATCGCCTCGTTGTAGGTTTTGGGATCATCACCATGAGCACCATTACCTACGAGGAACATTTTCCTCTACTTCCTCTGAAATAATACCTAAGTATCTTTCAGGGGGATGGAAAACTCTTTCCGATCTACGAGGTGGAGGAGGTAGTGTTCTTATTGGCTCAACCTGATTTGGTTCCAATTGGTCCTTAGCTCGTTGTACTTGTGAGACTTTCTCATCAAGCTTAATCTGCTTTCCAATGCCGCTATCTTGAATAAACTATTTTTCAAGAAAGATGGCATGTCGACTCACAATCACATTGTGGTCTTCTGGAATGTAGAAATAGTATCCTAATGACTCTTTAGGATATCCTATGAATCGAGCTCTGAAGGACCTAAACTCTAACTTGTCCGCTTGTTGTCTTTTGACATGAGCCGGACAACCCCAAATTCTGAGATGACTCAGACTTGGTTTCTTACCATGCCATATCTCATACGGTGTGGTAGGAACGGTTTTAGAGGAAACCCTATTCAGTAGATAAATTGAAGTTAACAATGAGTGTCCCCAAAGAAAATTAGGAAGGTCTGTGAAGCTCATCATGGATCGGACCATATCCAATAGAGTCCGATTTCTCCATTCTGAAATTCCCCGTTGAGTTGAGGTGTTCCTGGTGGAGTCCATTGAGAGACTATGCCATTTTCCTTGAGATAGTCTAGGAATTCCCGGCTAAGGTATTCACCTCCTCGATCTGATCGAAGAACCTTAATGGGTTTTCCAGTTTGTTTTTCTACTTCATGTCTGAATTCTTTGAACTTTTCAAAAGCTTCAGACTTGTGTCTCATAAGATACACATACCCATACCTAGACAGATCATCGATAAAGATAATGAAGTAGACAAAATTGCCTCTAGCCGGCACATCAAATGGGCCGCACACATCAGTATGTACTAGGGCAAGGAGATCTGTGGCCCTCTCCCCATGTCCTACAAAAGGGAGTTTGGTCATTTTGCCTTGGAGACAAGATTCACAAGTTGGATATGACTCAGAAGTCAATGGACTCAATAGCCCATTTTTTTCTTCAATTTGTTGATCCTATCTTCTGCTATATGACCTAATCTCAGGTGCCATAGATATCTATCATTTGGACTATCCCTAGGTCATTTGGCATTCACGTTTTGCTCGATAGTTAGAATAGGTACATCAATATGTAGCTGATAAAGATCGTTAATAAGAAAACCATTTGCAATTTTATTTCTTTCATAAAGAATGTTACAATGGTCCTTAAAGAAGGTAATCACATAGCCTTCTAGTGCTAAGCATGAAATAGAAATCAAATTTCTGCTAGCTGCAGGCACATAATAATAATCTTTCAAAACTAAGTCTAAACAAGATGGTAATCGAAGAGGATATGTTTTCACTATCATTACAGCAACTCTTGCTCCATTACCAATGCATAGGATCATGTCTCCATCCCTCAGCCTCCTGCTATCCTCATGACCCTGCATGAAAGTGCATAGATGAGCAGTAGAACTAGAGTCAAGCACCCAACTGGATGCAGAAGAAACCATAAGGTTAGACTCAATAACGAGCATACCTCCAGAAGGACCTTCCTTCTTATTCTTCAGGGTGGCCAGGTAAGTAGGGCAGTTCCACTTCCAATGCCTAATAGACATGGTTGTGTCTTCCCGATGCAACTGAGCCACTATATCCAGTCGAGAACAATCAATCCCGGGAAGGGCCCGCACATCTACAATGGTAGAAGACCTCAGACTTAATCTTTTCTTAGGGAGAATTAATTCAGGTCTCATTAAACTAGACTTATCATAGTCATAACAATTATGACTAACCTAGTGGCATGGGGTAGCTTGGATTATTGACCACCTCAAATCAAAATTGGGTTAACAGATATGGCCAGGTAAGTGAGACCAATGGAAGGGATATGCCATTAACTCATACAAGAATGCATTCAGGTCGAGTAGCTCCCAATTAAAAATCAGTCAGTTGTATGTGCCAAACTTACCTTAGATACCAAATTGTTGAGCCAGAATCAATTAGGTTAGCCTACAATCTAGATTCTAACCTCTGAGCCTAATTAGGTCTTTCTTGATCATGACTCGATCTTGACCTAGACTTAATCCTATTAGGCTGATCAATTTAAGCATTGTTGATCCCATCTAACCAACTCTTGATTCGGTTTGATCAACCGCCTAGATCTAATTGAGCTACCCAAATCCGAACCCAGTATTATGAATATGTCTTAGATCTAAAATTTTCAATTTTAAACCTAATTAATATTTCATAATCTTAATTCTTAATTAAGTAGGGTTCATAAACAAAATATGCATAATAAATCCTAGGGTTTTGTAGAATGTAAGTTTTAGATTTCTGATTAAGGACGAACGCGCAGCACCCCTACACGTCATAAGAACACCCCATTGGATGGAAGGAGAGGGCCTTTAAACCCTTCTTCATTCTTATGACCAAACGGTCAAGAGGAACGCCTTAATCAGGAACATGTAATACTACAAAATAATTTTAGATCTATATCATATATCTCATATACAAATTAGATCTAATCATGGCATATTTTGCATACATCTCATGTATCGAATCATGCATGTTTTCAGATCTAAATTATTTCATAATAATTTAAAAAATTAGATTTAAATTGATCTTATCAAAATAAACTCTAATCTAGACAACTATGTAGAACTATTCTACAACTAGTCTAGACATGCATCAATCATATCTCATATGATGTTTAAAATTAAATAATTTTATTTGCTATTTTTTAGATATTATTATAATAATTATAATATTAAAAAATAGGAAATAAATAGATTTAAAATATAATTTAATCAAATTAAATTAAAAACATGCAAGACTATTCTATAGAACTATTCTATTTTAGAATTAGTCATGCATATTTTCTAATCTTAGATCTAAATCATTTAATTTTAATTTTTTCTGATTTCAGATCTGATCACATCTCGTGTGAAATCTAAAATTACTTATTTTTTAATTAGATAAATTTAAAATCAAATCTAAATACTTTTAGAATCTTGGCTCTGATACCAGTTAAAAAAAAATTTTGATTTCCCGGACCAGGTTCGTTCAGATCTGTTCTGATCAAGAGATATATTTTAAAAATTTTTTTCTTTGATCCTAATCAGATCTAGAATATTTTAGATTTGATCTTTATTATTTTAATAATAAAAATAAAATCTAAATAAATTAAATCAAATTTAATTTACCTTGATGTAGGGTCATCCTATTACCCGTTGATGATCTTGTAAGCAGCAAAAGGTTTTGGATCAAGCCACGCAAGTGCCTGACCTCTATCAGTATCCACTTAGACTACATCTAGAGATCCTCTTCTCCTCTATCACATCTCTAAAAATTAGATCTAGATCTGATCTGGAGGATTTTCAAAATACCTTTTAAAGATCAGCAGTTGTCCTTTGCAGCAGTGCAGCCTTCTAGCTTTCTGTTGCCTTTCTCTCATTTGGATTGCACCAACTTGGATCCCAAACTACTTTGGGCATGGAGAGGAGAGGGAGAAGATGGTCTTGGCATGGAGGAGGAGGAGAGAGGCAGCCTTGGGGTATGGAGAATTCTCATATATTCTTTGAGTTGGGCGTAGGGTCTTATTTATAGGCTAAGCGTGATCCAACTCCTCTTCTTCCCAACCAGTCACAACTCTTTGTGAAATTAGATCTAAATCTGATTGGCAGGAACAGAGTCCCTTGGATTCCTACTTAGATGGTGCCTAAGACCAATCAAATTTAGTTTTTAGAAGGAGTTTAATCAGAATCCAGAAAGAAGATGGAGTCCCTATCCAATAGGGACTCCTGGGCGCCTCCTGCTTGGGCGCACGCCACCCTTGGCATGCGCCCTCCTCCTTGCCAGGTTCTGGCATGGGGACAAGCCCCCACCAGCTCTCCAATAGGTGCATGATACGTAGACAAAAGTCAAAGTATTAATGGTTAATATTTGACCAGTCAAAGGTCAACTTTTGACCAAAGTTCAAAGGACGAGAAATGGCAGGTGACCAAAAATGGTAGGTATTATCTTACAAAATAAGACAACCCTTTTCTGATCTAGACAGGCTCCAGTCAGACCAAGTGAAGGCCTCTGAATGAGCACAAACTCCTTTGGCTCAGTAAGGACAACTATTTATGATAGTAAAAGAAGAACGTTAGGTTCAATCGAGTGCTAGCATGATTTTCTTGAACCTAATTGAATCTCATTCAGATCAATTGAACTGGATCAATTCAATTGATGATCACCAGATTCAAACCCTTATTTGTGTGATCCAGTTAGGTTCAGTTCTATATGGTAATGGGATATGTCATGATCTCTATCATCGACATCATCGAAACTTCTTTCGATGGATCAAAACTCTTCTGATTCGAACAGCTAGAATGATCGATCATCTAAATCATTCTAATTGCTCCCAAAATCCACCAGTGACACCTAGCAGTATATGGTGGCAACCCATCAGAGCTGAATGTGAACCTCTTGGTGCAGCTACCTATGTGATTAAGTTCTTCTATCTTGAGCCCCGATCAGATTAGGGTTAAGGTGAACTCGTCAAACCCTAGTCTCTATCATATGATGTAATCATTCGATTCAAGTCCGATGTGAAAATCTAAATAGAAACTCTTTCTATTATTTCACTCTACCATGGCCATGGGCTTTTGGACTTGATTCTCATGATCATCATAGGGCTGCTCCTCTACCACCGAGGTAGATAGATTCCATCTTGATGCAATCCAGTTCCTACAATGAACATGCTATAGCCAACATACACCTCAGGATTCCGTATGGCTAGAAGACCGAGTTATGGTATAGTCAAACTATAACATCCTCAAGATGAACTATCGATGCACCTTAGGTCAAAGAACCAGACACACCACTGCAGCATCGAGTCAATCATTGACGAGAAGGTAGACTTCCTAATGACTACTCGAGGTGGTCATGCTCAGTGCCCTCATTCTCTAACGAGTACCTATACTCTCACTTTGATATCTCCACACCGTAGACTCAAGACTCATCTACTAAAGAGAAGCGATTGTACACCAACCTTCCGGATCAATCACCATCCTCGTGATGATCCTATGGTCGGAAGCATTTTATGAGTTAATAATGATTATTCATGTCTTAAATTTTTAACTCTTGAAAATATGAATTATCATTACCATTAACTCAAAGGATGTATCACAGACACTAAATACACATACGTGATAGAAAATAACTCATTTTATTGATTTTAGTCAAAATTATAATTTTGCCCTTAGAAGTGTATTACAAGTGTCGGCCAATTTTGGTTTTTAGGGCACATATATCTAACAGCCTCAAACCACCATGCCCCCTCTTTTCTTTTCTCTTTTCTACCCTGAAAAATCTAGTGTTTCTTACATCCTCCTTCCGTAAAATAGGGCGTCCACCAAAATAAACCTTTGGCTAGGTCAAAAGACCAAGTCAAAAAGGAAACCAGGGAAGCGTTTGGGGGTTGTCCAACTCTTAGATGCCTCCTCCAAAAATTTTTATATGGTGTTGGTGCGGAAATCCATTAGAATGCCGAAGGTGGCTGGAGTTGAGAAGATAAGGCCATTGACAGGTCCTACAAAATAAAGTCTAAACCAATGGTGGGTGGCTCCGGTAGGATCCTTCGATGCTCAAGTTAATTCTCTGATCAACTGGAATGGAGTGCTCAAGAAATAAAGAAGCAGAGTGATAGGAAGGAGTGGACAGCTTCAAGAGAAATGTATCTAGAGGGTCCTTTTTATAGATGAAGCTTGTAACAAACTGATGGTGACATCCATAACTGTCTGATAGTAGAATATTTAGACCACGTGGAGTTTGTTACGGAGGATGAGTTATCATTTATCATGATTTATAAGCGGTTGAGATTCGTTTGTGGGAGTTTGGATAGAATAGCTATCGACGGTGAAGAGCTCCCTATCATGATAGTTCTGGAGAAGTTTAGACTTCTTTAAGGTCGTCTGCATGTAGGTTGGTTTGTATTGAGCTGGGGGTTGAATTTGCATAGATGATGAGGTCCTCCTGGGCAATCGTAAGGAGTTTGGCCGAAAGAAAAGCAACTAGAGTAGATCATCTAGAAGGAGTGCGACTGGAGGAGGTCGTCTAGAAGGAGTGCGACTGGGGGAGATCATGCAAAAGAAATATGATTGGAGGAGATCATCCAGAAGGAATACGATTGAAGGAGGTCGTTTGAAAGAAATGCGACCGATGGAGGTCATCCAGAAGGAGTGCAACCAATGGAGGTCATCTGGAAGGAGTGCGATCGAAGGAGATCATTTGAAAGAAGTGCGACCCGAGGAAGTCATCCAAAATAAGTGCAATCGGAGGAGGTTGTCAAGAAGGAGTGTGATCGATAGAGGTCGTCCGAAAGGAGTGCGACCGATGGAGGTCATCCAAAAGGAGTGTGATCGAAGGAGGTCGTTTGGAAGGAGTGCGACCAATGAAGATCATTTGAAAGAAGTACGACTAGAGAAGATTATCTGTAAGGAGTGCGACTAGAAGATATCGTTCGAAGGAGTGCAATTGGAGGAGATCGTCCAGATGGAGTGCTACTAGAGGGAATCATCTAGATGGAGTGCGACTGAGGGAGATCATCCAAAAGGAGTGCAATTGGAGGAGATCATTTGGAAGAAGTGCAATTAGAGGAGATCATTTGGAAGAAGTGCAATTGGAGGAGATCATTCGAATGAGTGCGACTGAAGGAGGTCATCCAGAAGGAGTGCAACTAAAGGAGGTCATCTAAAAGGAGTGTGATCGAGCCTTGATCTTGTCATTCATTTTAGTCAAAAGATAAGGTCAGTATAATTATAGTTTTTCTTCACCATTCAAGATCATGTCGTTGGACTTCTATGTGCTTTGAGGAGGTTCTGTAGTACGAACTTGCTGAGGAAATCGATAAATTCCAATAGGAAGGAGGTTGGTGGTCAAAAACTTTGGTCAAGAATTTCGACGGAGGTCATTTTACCCCCAACATTTGTCTTCCTACTCCCGAGTTTGAATTTTGAATGGAGTATAGAGAAGTTGCTAGAATCGAAGTTCTTTGGCAGCTTCTAGCTCTAGGAGAATTAAACTTTTTGTCTCTTCTTTTTTTTTTAATTAGCACTGAGATTTTAATGTCGAATGACCTGAAGGGTCAATTTTTCTTGAAAACTCTTCTGGCATAGAGCTCTATGTATGGTGCAATTAGTATTTTGTCGGGTAGCAGGCGTGAGCGGGACATGTGGCGGGTTAAGGTTGGCTGAAGGTGTCCTACAATTATAACTTCTTCTGATTTTGATTTTCTATTTAAACCTCTCCTTCTTCTCCTATGGCTTCTTACTTTCATCCATGTTCCTTCTTCTCCTTCCTCTATTTTCTATCATCCCCTAGTGTCCCATCTTTATCACCTTTGTTCTCTTACGACATCTCCGACCGTCAGCATCCTTCTCAATCGTCCTTCATCTTTGTAGTCTTTCTTTTGTGTTTTTTTATTTAACTTAGGTTTGTCCCTCATCCCTATCCTTTTGATTTCTAGCTTTCTTGCATTTTTCGAGTTTCTTTAAGTTTTTCTAGGTGGGTACAGTCATTCCTCATCTTCGAGTTTTCATTGCCCCTTTGTTTTGAGTTTTTCAAAAATTTTATTTGATTTAATCTGATTTAGATGTCATTTGAGTTTTCTTGGTCTAGCAGTTCTAGGAGTTCAGCTGATCCAAATTCCTAAAATCCTAAGATTAGAATGAAAATCAGACTTACGATAGTACCTTGACCAGATTTCATACTAGAAGCCATCCCCTATTCCTTGACTGCTGAAGACCTATCGTTAGTTAGGATTAAGCATGGGGTGCCTGCTGAATATCAGCTAGAACTTTCTGGACCAAATGATCGAGCTTGTGCTCCTCCTCTAAATCGGTTATGCTTATATTTGAAGTCCTTCCATGCTAGATTAAGGCTTCCTCTTTCCATCTTTATGGTGGCTTTTTTTTATTTTTAAAATAGTTCCTTAGCTTCCATAGTTCTGAACTCTTTTAGATCCATAATAGGGTTCCTCACTCTTTGTATATCCACCGAAGTTCAGTCCACTATTGCATTTTTCCAAACTTATTTTACCTTTAAGCATCATCCTACCACGAAGGATTGATGGTATGTTTCACCCCAATCCGAAAAGAAGGGGTTACTCAAAGGTACTCCTGCCTCTATCCATAACTAAAAAGAGAAGTTTATTTTTGTTTCCTGTCCAACCTTGCACTTAAGACTCCCGCCTTAGGAAAATTTGAGGGAATCGATTCGTCGAGCCCCGGGGTTAGAAAAAGAGGACCAAGAGTTGGTTAGCAAAATTAAAGATTACCGAACTCTCCTAGTGTTTAGGCAAATAAAAGAATAGACCTTGTTCAACCTTGGCCTCAATCCTCTGAATCCAGCAAGTATATGACCAAAGTTGGTGGATTATCCCCTTTTTCTTCTATCTCCCTCTCTTTTTTCTTTTTTTTTAACTATATTTTTTCCTTTAGGCAAAAATGGATGCTAAGGCTGTCGAGATGCTTTTGAAGGGGCTTTAGGCCCGCAAGAGAAAGGGTACGGCCTTTGAGGATCCTTCTAAGAGAATAAAGGTGGGCGCTCCAAACTTTGCAGTGCCTACCGACGATGCCCCTGCCATCAAGGCTAACACTATCATCATGGTTGCCCTTGCTGGTAGGGTCGATGTTGCTACCGAAGTCGCAAGGCCTTTGATGCCTTTGAACCCTCCTATCGAGGTCCAAGCTCCAAAGCCTCCTCTTAAAAAGGAAAAGGAGGTGGAGAAGAAAAAGACAAGAAAGGCCTCAAGAAAGTCTCAGCGGAAGACCCACCGCAATGA
This sequence comes from Cocos nucifera, assembly GCA_006176705.1. NCBI lineage: Eukaryota > Viridiplantae > Streptophyta > Magnoliopsida > Arecales > Arecaceae > Cocos > Cocos nucifera. Next base: position 20,876 of record QRFJ01005438.1, on the reverse strand, counting down.
TGATTCCGATGAGGAGTCGGGAGAGAACCCCTTGAACAATCATGAAGTTGTTAGGAGTTTGGTCGATGGGTTTACCATACCCAAGGTTGTGGATAAAATCGTTGATGCCGACATCGATCAACATGCTTGGGACTCACTTGGATCCTTCCTTGAGGTAGTCATTTTGTCCTTCTTTTTCTTTCTAAATTTCTCAATGTTTACTTGCATGACCTGTTTCATCATCATATATACACTTGTTAAATAGATGGGCCATCAATTGCTTGGCTACATCAGATCATTGAACCATATGAGGTCAGAGTTGATGCCCAAGAAGATCATCAGGTTGAAGTTTGTCACCTTCAGGAGGAGAAAGCTGCGAAAATCAATCGCCTCATGGAGGAGAAGGCTGTCGAGGTCGAGAATCTTCAAGAGGCACTGAAGAAGAAAGAGCAAACATCAGCAAAATTGAGGGCTACTTTGGCCTTTGAATAGGAGAAGAGGAAGATGATCGAAGCCAAGGTCGTCGAACTGAAGGGGCAGGTTTCGAGGCAGATCATGGAAGTGAAGGCCCAAGCAATAGAGGAGTTCAAGATCTCCTCTGAAATGAGAGACTTGAATATTGAGTTCAATTGAGAGGCCTTCCAAAAGAGATTCGACCTCTGTGAAGATTGGGTGGCTAGTAAATTTTTGGAGCTCAACCTCGACTTCTTATATGAAGGGGCTCCTGAAGAGGCAGTGGATCCATCTACCATCATAATCAACCTCCTGCCTACCAAGTCAGCTTCCACCACACCTCCGACCTCATCTACTCCTGCCACCATTGAAGACTGAGGCTACACTAGACTCTTCTGCTATTCCCCCGGAGGTCTGAGACCTCCCACTTTTGTGTTTTCTTTTTCATTTTTTTCTCTTATAACAAAAATATTTTGATCAATGAAGTCAATTTTAAGAATGAGTTTTTCTTCTATGAAATCTATATGGTAATATTTTCATGCTTCAAGTATAGTCATCGAAGCTGACCCCCTTCCTCAGGGTGTTCTATTGAAATTCTACATAAAGAGCCTAAGGAAATAGGCTCATCAAGCTAAGAAAAAATTAGAGAAAGCAGAGGATGAGCCTCAAAAGTTGAAGAAGCATTATTTCGAGGCTACAATTGAAGTTACTCATCTTTGTCAAGTTCATAAAAAGGATGCTATGGACTATATCAATAAAAAGCGAAAACTATTAGAGGAGTTGGAATAGGTGAAGAAGCTCGGTAGTGACAAAGTGTGGGCTCTAACAGCCAAGGTGAGTTTCTAGAGGTCGAGTTGAAGGTAGTGCAAGAAAATATTTGGTTACTTGAAGAAAACTTGATGTGGTCAACCAGTCTGGATGAGTATGGCTGGGACTAGATAAATAAGTTCTCTAAACTCCAAAGTCACTTACAGGCAGCTGAGGATTCTCATAATGAGTACAGATGCGACTGGTGCAGCTAAGTCAGTGACCTCAAGGAGAAGCTTTGAAGGATCGATGACAAGATTACTCATCTTCGGTGATAATTATTTGAAGGGGTCCGAGCCAGCTCTAGCAAGGACTTGGCAGAGGTCCTATCTTTATGGAGTTCTCTAGAGGACTTGTCCATATTATTCGAGAATAGCCAAAAGAAAGTGCAAGAATTGAAGATGCAAATGGTCTATCAATAGAATGCTATGAAGGATGTAGAGGCTGAGTTGGCTGTGCTAGGTAAGAAGTTAAGGAAAGTTGATGATGACTCATGGAGGCACAAGTGTTGGAATCTAGTATCTCAAGATTTGATCCACAATAAGCCAAGAACGAGATTTAGGAGCCATAAGAAAGGTCAGCCAATCAGATATGCAGTCGAGCCAGCTCGAGGTGAGATCAAGCCAGCTCAAAGTGGATTTGAGCTAGCTCGATCAAGCAGATAGAAAGTAGTGCTCGGGTAAAATGTAGTCGAGCCAGCTTGGATTCTAATGGAGCCGACTCGATGGAGGTGAATAGGACGATGGCGAACAATGCACGGGCATGCGAGTGGAATTCTTTTCATGAGGTCTATAGCCCCTAACTCATAGACTAGGTCTATTCATGGGGTCTATGGAGCTGTTGTGCTATCCAATGGCTAGGAGAGCATGCAGGAGCTGCTTGGATGGCTATTGAGATGATTAGGGCTTATAAGAAGGCTTGACAACCTAAGAAGTAAGAGAGTCTCAGGGAAAACCTCTCAGGCGGCATAAAAATGAGGCAGGAAGCACTAGAGTGCTATAGTAGCACCTCCCTAGAGTTACGAAGGCTGAGAAGGGCTCGATGGTGCAGCAGCCAAGGAGGGTATCTCAACAAAGAGTGCTAGGAGCTTCTTAAGGAGACCGAGCATCAGGTCTTAGGGAGAGCCAAGGATCTCAGGATGCGCCAAGAGCATTAAGAAAGTTGGGAGTGTCCTAAAACAGTAGGGTTGCCTAAGGACAAGGCTGGGGCTTGATGTTGAGGCTGAGAATCTCATAGAGTATCTAGGGATGTCGAGGACCTTGGACTAGTAGATCTATGAGGAGGATCTTCTTGGGATTACTTTGAGAGCATTATATGGGTCAGTGCTTCTGGATTGAGAGAGAGGGTTGGTGAGTTGAGATTGTATCTTCTCTATTATTCTTTCTCGGTAGTGAAACATTGCATGTCCTGTGGATATAGACATTTAGGCCAAACCATGAATATGGTTGTGTTTGTTTGTCTTCTTTTATCTTTCCATAGCAACAGATGATGCCATATCCCCTATAGGTAATCTTGGGTAAGTGATCCATGTTCCGTAGTTGACAGATCTATCCTAATAGTGGTATCAGAGCCAGAAGTAGTCAGGTTGTACCAGGGGTTGCTACGGTGTTTATCAAGTTAGAAGAAAGGCACAATCAAGGTGGATGCTCTCATATACAAGAAGAAGCCAGATAGAACTCAATGTTAGGTGGAGCTCCAAGTGGAGATGGATCGAGCATGGGACTTAATTTGGGATCGAGCGGCTTGGCTCAACTCCCATGTTTGTCGATCTATAAGCAATAGATGGTAGCCCTAGGACATGAGGGCGGTATCATACAAGAAGCTCTCAGATTTGAGGTGGATTCAAATATTGAGTTGAGGTGGAGATTATTGAAATCTGGCACCTCAAGATTTGATTCATAATAAGCCAAGAACGAGATTCAGGAACCATGAGAAAGATCAGCCAACATATAGTCGAGTTTGCTCGAATACGCAGCCAAGCCAGCTTGGGGGAGATCGAGCTGGCTTGAAGCGGATTCAAGCCAGCTCTCTTAAGTAGACTGAAAGCAGTGCTCGAGCGAAATATAGTCGAGCTAGCTTGGCTTGTGATGGAGCCAAGTTGATGGAGGCAAACAACACGATGGTGAATAGCACACGGGCATGCGAGTGGAAGCCTTTTCATGGGGTCTACAACCCCTAACTCATAGACCAGATCTATTCATGGGGTTTATGGAGCTGTTGTACTATCTAACGGTCAGAAGAGCACATGGGAGCTGATCGGATTGCTATTGAGATTATTAGGACTTATAAGAAGGCTTGACAACCAAAGAAGTAAGAGAGTCTTGGGGAAAACCTCTCAAGCGGCATAGAGACGAGGCATGAAGTGTTGCATAGCGCCTTCTTAGAGGCATGGGGGTTGAGAGAGGCTCGATGGTGCAGCAATCAAGGAGGGTATCTTAGTAGAGAGTGTCAGGGGCTTCTTAGGAAGATCGAGTGCTAGGTCTCAGAAAGAGCCAGGGGTCTTAGGACGTGCCAAGAGCATCAAGAAAGCTGAGAGTGTCCTAAAATGGTGGGGTTGCCTAAGGACAGAGATTGGAGCTTGATGTCGAGGCTGAGAGTCTCATCGAGTGTCTAAGGATGTCAAGGATCCTAGACTAGTAGATCTATGAGGAGGATCTTCTTGGGATTAATTTTAGAGCATTGTATGGGTGAGCACTTTTGGATTGAGAGAGAGGGTTGGTGAGTTGAGATTGTATCTCCTTTATTATTCTTTGTCGATAGTGAAGCATTGCATGTCCTATGGATGTAGGCACTTGGGCGGAACCAAGTATATGGTTGTTTTTGTTTGTCTTTTTCTATCCTTCCATAGCAACAGGTGGTGTCTATCTCCTACAGGTGATCTTAGGTAGGTGATCCATATTCCATAGTTAATGGATCTATCCTAACAACAAGAAGTTGTTGAGTGAAAGCTTGGCAGTTCGATGGGATCTCCAAGAGAAGATCAAAGACTTGAAGTTGTCTTTAGTATTGGCTGGTGCTAGCAGCCTGAAGTCCGACTTCGAATAGGGCTTTGGCTTCTCTTTTTTTTGTAATTGGTCTTACGAACCTCTTCATGTATCGAACTTTTGGTTTTAATGAAAATATTATTTTGACAACTTCATCTTAATTGTTTGCTCGCATAGCTTTCCACTCTTCCCTTTTCTTAAGTAACAAGGGATCTTCATCCATGCCAGGATGATATTCTCCTCCTATTCCTAATATGGTGGGCCTTTTCTTTGTCCCCCCATCAAGATGAGGTTCTCTTTCTTTTTGTGATGGGATTGGTTTTTATCTTTATTAGGGTGAGGTCCTCCTCCTATCCCTAACAAGATCGTAGGGGCTCAAAAGGGCCATTGTAGGGGTCTCTCTCCTCCTGTCTTAAATAACCTGAGGTCTTCATCCGTATCAGGATCAGATTTTCCTTCTATTTCTGATATGGTGAGCCTTTACTCTATCCTCCTGTCAGGACGAGATTCTCCTCCTATTTCTGATGGGGTTGGCCTTTATCTTTGTTAGGGCAAGGTCTTTCTCCTGCCCCTAACAAAGTCATAGGGGCATAAAAGGGCCATTGAAAGGGCCTCTCTCCTCCTCCTATCTTAAATAACCGAAGGTCTTCATCTATATCTAGACGAGGTTCTCCTCTTATTCTTGATATGGTGGGCCTTTACTCTGTCCCTCTGTCAGGATGAGATTCTCCTCCTATTTCTGATGGGATTGGCCTTTACCTTTGTTAGGACGAGATCTTCCTTCTGTCTCTAACAAAGTCATAGGAGCATAAAAGGACCGTTGAAAGAGCCTTTTTCCTCCTCCTATCTTAAATAATCGGAGGCCTTCATCTATATCAGGATGAGATTCTCCTCCTATTATTGATATGGTGGGCCTTTACCATATCCCTCTATCAGGATGAGATTTTTCTCCTGTTCTTGACGGGGTTGGCCTTTACCTTTGTTAGGACAAGATCTTCCTCCTATCCCTAACAAAGTCATAGGGGCACAAAAGAGCTGTTGAAAGGGCCTCTCTCCTCCTTCTATCCTAAATAATCGAAGGTCTTCATCCATATCAAGATGAGGTTCTCCTTCTATTCCTGATACGATGGGCCTTTACTCTATCCTTCTGTCAGGATGAGGTTCTCCTTCCATTCCTGATAGGGTTGGCCTTTACCTTTATTAGGACGAGGTCTTCCTCCTATCCCTAATAAAGTCATAGGAGTATAAAAGGACTGTTGAAAGGGCCTCTTCCCTCCTCCTATCTTAACTAATCGGAGGTCTTCTACTTCATTTATAGGCAAAGTTTGGTTGAGTCATTTTCTATCATCACACGATTTTTCATCAAAAAATGAAAATATTGAAGTAAAAGAGTTTTATTAAGATAGAATTACTGGTAATACATTTATAGATTTTTTGAATTTCAAGATTGTGGGAGAATTGATCCTCTTAGTTTTTTTAGATATTATGTTCTTGGTCAGACGATTTCCACCACCTCATAAGGATCTTTCTAGTTTGGGATGAGCTTTCCCTGATTTTGAGGCTGCAAAACATCTGCTAGTCCATCTAGGTTGGCTCTAAGCTGCCATTCAGATTTGGGCCTTCTCCCACTTTTCTTCCAAGAGATCAAGGTTGGTTCTAAGGTCCTGCGAGTTGCTTTGTTCATTAAAGGCCTCTACTCATGTTGAGGGGAGTTTGAGTTCAATCGGGATAACAGCCTCCATCCTGAAAGCCAATGTAAAGGGAGTTTCTCTAGTGGGCAATCTTTGAGTAGTTCAGTAAGCCCAGAGCATATGATAGAATTTGTCTACCCATGTTCCCTGATAGAATTTGTCTACCCATGTTTCCTTTGTCCTTTTGAGTCTAACTTTTATTCCTTAAAGCAAAGTTCTATTAGTTACTTCTGCTTCACCATTCACTTGTGGATGAGCTATTGATGTAAAGTGGTGAGATATATCCAGATCTTCGTAGAATTCAGCAAACTTCACACCTGCAAACTTATGCTCATTATCAATGATTAGTGTTCAAGGTAGAGCAAACCTGCAGACAATTGACTTCTAGATGAAGTCCTACACTTTGGCCTTAGTGATCTTTGCTTGGGGCTTGGCCTCAAACCATTTAGTGAAATTATCTACTAGTACCAGTAGAAACTTTCACTGCCCTAGCACCATGGGAAAAGATATAAGTATATCCATCTCCCATTATGCAAATGGCCAAGAGGTGCTCAGTGGTATAAGTTGTGAAGCTGGCAGACTTTGAATGTTTGCATTTCTTTGACACCTATCATATTTTTTCAATAATCCACCGCATCTTGGTGCATTATTGGCCAATAATATCCCTGGTAGAGTAACTTGTGTTATAGAGATCTCACCTCCAGATGATTTTTGTAAATTCCTTCAAAGCATAGTCGGCTTCTAAAGGTCAAAAACACTTGAGGAGTGGTAATGAGTACGACTTCTTTTACAACTTGTTCTCATGTAAAATGTAGTAGGAAGCTTGATTTCTTATTTTTCGAGCTTCTTTATGATCTCTAGGAAGAACTCCATCTTTGAGATAAGAAATCAATGGATCGATTTAGCTAGGCTCATGGTCGACTTGCATTACTACTAGGGGCTCTTCTAAACTTGGGTGCTACAGGACTTCAAAGAGGACTTCTCTTGGAAGTTCATTTGGAGCTAAAGTGGCTAACTTGGAAAGAAGGTCGGCTCTAGTATTTTCCACCCTGAGAATCTATTGAATATCAAAATTGTTGAAGGCTGAGGTCAAACTTTTTACTTTTTTCAAGTATTTCCTCATGCTTTCCTTCCGAGCTTCATAATTGTTACTGATCTGCCTTACAACTAATTGAGAGTCACTGTAAAACTTTAGATGTTCTATGTCTAGTTCTTTGGTTATTTTTAATTTATGCAATCAGGGCTTCATACTCTGCTCCATTGTTAGTGATACGAAAGTCAAAACATAATGCATACTCCACTACAACTCCTCCTGTATTGATGAGGATTACGTCCACGCCTGTCCCGAGGCATTGGATGATCCATCCACATATAATGCCCAAAAGTCTTTAGAGAGGTCAACTTTTTCTTCAGGAGAGCTAGGGATACGAACTTTCTGATGTTCAGGTTTGGTTTCATCTGGAATAGTGCATTTCACTATGAAATTAGCCAGTATTTGAGCTTTTATGGATGGTCGAGGTTGAAAATGAATGTCAAATTCAGTCAACTCAATCATCCACTTTGCCACTCTATCGGAGGTATCGGTCAATAAAGAACCATCTTGATGGGTTGATCAGTGAGGAGAGTAATTATATGCCTGTAGAAATAAGGGCAAAGTTTTTTGGCTATAATAACAAGGCATAAGTTAGTTTTTCTAATTTGGTATACCTTGTTTTTGTATTTCTCAAGACTCTGCTTATATAGTAGATCGGCTTCTAAACTTTAAATTCTTTCCTAACCAATATGGCTCCAATAGCTACGGGGGATACAGCAAGGTACAAGAATAGCTCTTCTTCAGGTTCAAGTTTGGCAAGTAGTGGGGGCGAACTGAGATAGCTCTTCAACTCTTCAAGAGCCCACTGATAGTCAAAAGTCCAATTGAAGTTCTTGGGCTACTTGAGTACTTGGAAGAAGGGAATGCAATGCTACGTCGATCTTAATACGAAATGATTTAGGGCTGCCACCTTACTTGTTAAGCGTTGAACCTCATTTATTATTTTTGGGATAGTCATTTTCTGGATGGCTCGATCTTCTCTGGGTTACTCCAAAAGCTCATTTTATAGGATTCAGCTTCATCTTATACTTTCGAAGGGTGCTGAAGATCTCCTCAAGATCCACAATGTGATTTAGCAAAGATTGGCTTTTAACCAGCATATTATCTACATAGATCTCCATGTTACGGTCGATCTACTCCTTGAAGATCTTTCTCATCAGGCATTGATAAGTTGCTCCGACATTTTTAAGCCTAAAGGGCATGACCCTATAACAATAAAGATCATGATCAGTAATAAAAGCAGTCTTCTCCTCATCCTGTGGTGCCATTCGAATTTGATTATATTCAAAAAAGGCATCCATGAAGATGAGGAGTTCATATCCTGAAGTTGCATCTTCCAGTTGGTCAATCCTGAATAGAGGATAGCTACCTTTTGGATAGGCTATATTTAAATCTATGAAGTCTATGCACATCCTCCACTTGTCATTTGCTTTATTAACCAAAACAATATTTACAATCTAGTCTGGATAAAGCACTTCTCGAATGAATCCCGCCTTAAGGAGCTTGTCGACCTCATCCATTTATGGTCTTTTGCCTTTCGGGTGCAAAACTGCATTTTTTCTATTTTGCTGGCCATTATTTAAGATCCACTCCTATGCGATGTTCCATGACCTCAGCATCAATCTCAGACATATCTGCCAACATCCAGGCTCGAACATCTATATTCTTTTGTAAAAAGGTGACTAGTTGCTTTTTGGCTTCTCCCTTTGGATTGGAGCCAATCTTCATAGGGTGCTCCTTATTCCCATCATTCAAAGGGATCTCCACAAGATCATTGATGGGTTCTTCTCTTTCTTAGATAGATCATCACGAGCATCGAGCCCATCCACTGGACAAGGGTTGCTTGCTTTTCTCCTTGTAAGGCAATATTATAACAATACCAAGCTAGTGCCTGATCTCCTCTGACCTCTCTAACTCTATGTTTTGTTGGGAACTTCATTTTTAGATGATAAGTCAAAACCATAGCTCGGAGTAAATTCAATCCATGTCGACCAAGGATCACATTATAGGCAGAGGGTACTTTCACCACCAAAAAATCAACTTAAGCTCTAGTTTGCTTTGGGTATCGGCCTGCTATCACAGACAATGTTATTATTCCTTCTACTGGTATTGCATCATCTGTGAACCCTACTAGTGGGAAGTTCATCGACTCCATTTTGTCATCAGATATAGATATTTTAGAAAAAGTATCATAAAATAAGACATTAATAGAACTTCCATTATCAATTAAAATACGACGTACATCATAATCAATAATATATAAAGTGACTACAACCACGTCATTATGCAAAAGCTAAACTCCCTGGTTATCTTTTTCAGTGAAAAAGATGGACTCTTCAGTCCACTACTTCTTTGCTGGTTCTATTGATGCACTGGCTTTCTCTCGCTGATGTCCCCCAGCAATAGTGTTGATGATTCCAATGGGAGGCCGATCTTCTTGATAGATATGTGTGCCCTAGAAGCCAAAATTGGCTGACACTTGTAAAACACTTCTAGGGGCAAAATTATAATTTTGACTATAAATAATAAAATAATTTTTTTATCATAAATATGTATTTAGTGTCTGTGATACATCCCTTGAGTTAATGGTAATGATAATTCATATTTTCAAGAGTTGAAAATTTAAGACATGAATTTTCATTATTAACTCATAAAATGCTTCCGACCGTAGGATCATCATGAGGATGGTGATTGATCCGGAAGGTTGGTGTACAAATGCTTTTTTATAGTAGATGAATCTTGAGTCTACGATGTAGAGACACCAGAGCGAGAGTACAGATACTTGTTAGAGAATGAGGGCACTGAGCGTGACCACCTCGAGTAGTCATAAGGAAGTCTACCTTCTCATCGATGACTGACTCGAAGCTGTAGTGGTGTGTCTGGTTCTTTGACCTGAGGTGCATCAGTAGTTCACCTTGAGGGTGTTATAGTTTGACTACACCATGACTCGGTCTCCTAGCCATTCAAAATCCTGAGGTGTATGTTGGCTATAGCATGTTCATTGTAGGAACTGGATTGCATCAAGATGGAATCTATCTACCTCGGTGGATAGAGGAGCAAGCCCTATGATGATCATGAGAATCAAGTCCATAAGCCCATGGCCATGGCAGAGTGAAATAATAGAAAGAGTTTCTATTTAAGATTTTCACATCGGACTTGAATCGAATGATTACATCATATGATAGAAACTAGGGTTTGACGAGTTCACCTTAACCCTAATCTGATCGGGAGCTCAAGATAGAAGAACTTAATCACATAGGTAGCTACACCAAGAGGTTCATTTTTAGTTCTGATGGGTTGCCACCATATACTGCTAGGTGTCACTGGTGGATTTTGGGAGCAATTAGAATGATTTAGATGATCGATCATTCTAGTTGTCTGAATCAGAAGAGTTCTAATCCATTGAAAGGAGTTTCGATGATGTCGATGATAGAGATCACGACATATCTCATTACCATACAGAACTAAACCTAACTAGATCACACAAACAAGAGTTTGAATCTAAATATCATCAATTGGACTAACCCAGTTCAATTGATTTGAATAAGATTCAATTAGGTTCAAGAAAATCGTGCTAGCATACAATTGAGCCTAACATTCTTCTTCTACTATCTTCAAAAGTTATCTCGACTGAGCCAAATATGCTTGTGCTCACTTAGGTACCTTTACTTGATCTAACTAAAGCTTGTTCAGATCAAAAAAGGATTATCTTAATTTATGATATAAATTTGAGACAACACCTGCCATTTTTCATTACCCACTAATTCTTGTCTTTGACTTTGGTCAAATAATGATCTTTGACACTTTGACATCTGCCCATGCGTCATGCATCTATAAGAGAGCAGATAGGGGCTTGTCCCCTTACTAGAAATTAGAAAGAAGGGGGCACACCATGGATAGGGATGCCTGGAGTCCCATACAGATGGGACTCCAGGTTGCTTCTAGGATTCTACTTAGGTGGCACAAACCTATAGACTTTGACTAGTCTTAGGTACCATCTAAGTATGAATTAAGGGGGCTCTCATCTGATTGGATTAGATGATATCATCCTATCAATTAGATTTAGGTCTGATTGCACGAAGCAACATGATTGATTGGGATGATGTGGCACTGCATGATGCAGCAGGGTCTATATAAACCCTGTCTGTGCCCAACTTTTTGAGAGCTCTCTCTTAGCCCATGCCCTAAGGCTGCCCCTCTCCCTCCTCCATGCCAACTTTTAGTCCTCTCTCTGCTCTCCATGCCTAAGGAATTTTGGGCTCCAGTTTGGTGCGATCCAAGCAAGAGAAAGCTGATGAAAAAGAAAGAAGGCAGCACTGCTGCAGAGACAACTATAGATCTTTGAAAGGAGTTTTGAAGATCCTCCAAATTAGATCTAGATCTGATATTTGGAGAGGTGATAAAGAAGGAGAAGATCTTTAGATCCAACTTGAGTGAATACCAATAGAGGTTAGGTGCTTGCGTGGCTAGATCCAGAACCTTCCGCTGCAATACAGGATCATCAAAGGGTAATCTAGGATTACCCAACATCAAGGTACAAATTAAATTTCAGATTTAATTTATTTTTATTTTTATTTATTAGATTTATAAAATTAGATTTGAAATATCTCAGATCTAATATAGATATATGAGAAAAATTTTTGAAATATCTCTCTTGATCTGATCAAATCTGAAGGAATCTGACCCAAGAAATCAGGATTTTTCCTTCAACTGGTATCAGAGCCAGGTTTTCTAAAAATTGTTTAGATCTGATATAATTTATTTTTGATCTAATAATTAGGTAATTTTAGATGTCACATGAGATGTGATTAGATCTAAAATTAGAAAAATTAAAATTAAATAATTTGGATCTAAGTTTTAAATATGCATGACTAGTTCTAAAATAGAATAGTTCTATAGAATAGTCTTGCATGTTTCATAATTTAATTTGATTAAGTTATGATTTTAGATCTATTTATTTACTATTTTTTAATATTATAAATATTATAATAAGATCTAAAAAATAGTAAATAAAATTATTTAATTTTTGGATCATATGAGATATGATTGAATGCATGTCTAGACTAGTTGTAGAATAGTTCTACATAATTATCTAGATTAGAATTTATTTTGATTAGATCAATTTAAATCTAATTTTTTAGATTAATTATGAGATAATTTAGATCTAAAAACATGCATGATATGATACATGAGATGTATGCAAAATATGTTTATAGTTAGATCTAATTTTTGTATATGAGATATATGATATAGATCTAAAACTAGTTTTGTAGTATTGTATATTTTCCTGATTAAGGCATTTCCTCTTGGCCGTCCGGTCATAAGAACGAAGAAGGATTTAAAGGCCCTCTTCTTCCATTCGATGGGGTATTCTTATGATGTGTAGGGGTGCTGCGCGTTCGTCCTTAATCAGAAATCCAAAACTTACTTTCTGCAAAATCCTAGATCCTGAAATCCTAGGATTTATTATGCATATTTTGTTTATGAACCCTAAACTTAATTAAGAATTAAGATTATGAAATATTAATTAGGTCTAAAATTAAGAATTTCAGATCTAAGACATATTCATAATACTGGGTTCGGGCTTGGGTAGCTCAATTAGGTCTAAGCGGTTGATCAAACCGAATCAAGAGTTGGTTAGATGGGATCAACAATGCTTAAATTGACCAGCCTAATAGGATTAAGTCTGGGTCAAGATCGAGTCATGTGAGTGATCGATCAAGCTAAGACCTAATTAGGCTCAGAGGTTAGAGTCTGGATTGTAGGCTAACCCAATTGGATTCTGGCTCAACAATTTGGTGTCTAAGGTAAGTTTGGCAGATACGACCGACTGATTTTTAATTGGGAGCTACTCGACTCTGAATGCATTCTTGTCGAGTTAATGGCATATCCCTTCCACCGGTCTCACTTACCTGGCCATATTTGTTGACTTCAGTTCTGATTTGAGGTGGTCAATAATCCGAGCTAACCCATGCCACTAGGTTAGTCATAATTGGTTATGACTATGACAAGTCTAGTTTAATGAGACCTAAATCAATTCTTCCTAAGAAAAGATTAAGTCTGAGGTCTTCCACCATTGTAGATGTGCGGGCCCTTCCCGAGGTTGATTGTTCTCGGCTGGATACAGTGGCTCAGTTGCACCGAAAAGATGCAACCATGTCTATTAGGCATTGGATGCTATGGGCTGGAGGATGGAGTTGGGCTCAATATTTCTGGATACGGTGAGAGACTCAATTAGGAAATCCAATCTATGCAAATGGTGGGTCTGACTTAACTAAGGAGTGGATCAATATTTCGGATACGGTGAGATTCATGAATTAGAGACCAAGTTTGGGTGCACCATGATTAGAGAATCATTGAACAAGAGTTGTTCACTCATTGGCTAACCCATCACCAATAACTGTTAGGTGAGGTGATGAGTCAGTTGGTGAGACCGCACCACCCACTAGAAATCATTAATCATGGAGATTTTTGCATCTCTACAGAGGGAGTGTAGGGATCCAAGAAAATAGTGGAAGCTAATTTATTTAAAAATAAAATTCTAAATAAATTGGTCAAGTCTAAATTATAATATCTAACTAGAATCTTTGACTCTCTATAGAAAAATGTCTGCGTCCAATCCATTAGCACGTATCCTGGACACACATAGACTGATCGGACCCAATTATAAAGATTGGCTCAGGAACTACAAAATTATTTTGGGTTTTGAGAAGTTAACCCATGTGTTGGACCAGGACCCTTCCACCTTACCAGCCTCATCCATCAGCTGAACAGAGAGCATCTCTGGAAAAATGGATAGACGAAGATAATAAGGCCAGATATTACATGTTGGGCTCGATGTCTGATGAGCTCCAGTACCAACATGAAGATATCAGGACTACTCGCCAAATGTTGGCTCACCTGCAAGAGATGTTTGGTGAACAGAGTCATGCAGCCAAGTATCAAGTCACGAAATGACTTTTTAAGGCTAAGATGCATGATGGGCAGTCAGTCCAAGATCACTGTCTGATGATGATCAAGGACTTGGAAGAGCTTGAGAAGCTCGGTGTGAAGTTAGACTTGGATCTGCAGAATGATATTATTCTGCAATCCTTGACTGATGCATATGGGCAATTCATCATGAATTACCACATGCATAAACTTCAAAATTCCTTGGCCGAATTAATGAATATGCTGGTCACCGCTGAGCTTTCTATGAAAGGTTCTAAAGGCTCAGTTCTTGCTATGGAACGGACTTCTTCCAAAAGAAAGTCTTTTGAAAAGAAAAAGAAGTCTGTGAAAAAACAGAAGGTGGAAGAAGGAAAGAAGAGAAAGGCAGAGCTGAAGAAGAAGGTCGCTGACAAAGGAAAGTATTTCCATTGCAACAAGCGACGGCCATTGGAAAGCGGAACTGCCCTACTTACCTGGCCACCCTGAAGAATAAGAAGGAGGCAGGTCCTTCTGGAGGTATGCTCGTTATTGAGTCTAACCTTATGGTTTCTTCTGCATCCAGTTGGGTGCTTGACTCTGGTTCTAGTGCTCATTTATGCACTTTCATGCAGGATCTTGAGGATAGCAGGAGGCTGAGGGATGGAGACATGATCCTATGCATCAAAAATGGAGCAAGAGTTGCTGCAGTGGCTGGTGGGAACATACCCTCTTCGATTACCATCTGGTTTAGACTTAGTTTTAAAAGACTGTTATTATGTGCCTGCAGCTAGCAGGAATTTGATTTCTGTTTCATGCTTAGCACTAGAAGGCTATGTGATTACCTTCTTTAAGGACCATTGTAACATTCTTTATGAAAGAAATAAAATTGCAAATGATTTCCTTATTAATGGTCTTTATCAGCTACATATTGATGTATCTGTTTTTAACTATCGAGCAAAATGTGAATGCCATGAAATGACCTAGGGATAGTCCAAATGATAGGTATCTATGGCACCTAAGATTAGGTCATATAGCAGAAGATAGGATCAACAAATTGGAGAAAAATGGGCTATTGAGTCCATTGACTTCCGAGTCATATCCAACTTGTGAATCTTGTCTTCAAGGCAAAATGACTAAACTCCCTTTTGTAGGACATGGGGAAAGGGCCACAGATCTCCTTGCCCTAGTACATACTGATGTGTGCGGCCCATTTGATGTGCCGGCTAGAGGCAATTTTGTCTACTTCATTACCTTTACCGATGATCTATCTAGGTATGGGTATGTGTATCTTATGAGACACAAGTCTGAAGCTTTTGAAAAGTTCAAAGAATTCAGACATGAAGTAGAAAAATAAACTAAAAAATCCATTAAGGTTCTTCGATCAGATCGAGGAGGTGAATACCTTAGTCAAAAATTCCTAGACTATCTCAAAAAAAATGGCATAGTCTCTCAATGGACTCCACCAGGAACACCTCAACTCAATGGGAATTTCAGAACGGAGAAATCGGATCCTATTAGATATGGTTCGATCCATGATGAGCTTCACAGACCTCCTGATTTTCTTTGGGGACACTCATTGTTAACTTCAATTATATCTACTGAATAGGGATTTCCTTCTAAAACCTATTCCTACCACACCGTATGAGATATGGCATGGTAAGAAACCAAGTCTGAGTCATCTCAGAATTTGGGGTTGTCCGGCTCATGTCAAAAGACAACAAGCGGACAAGTTAGAGTTTAGGTCCTTTAGAGCTCGATTTCATAGGATATCCTAAAGAGTCATTAGGATACTATTTCTACATTCCTAGAAGACCACAATGTGATTGTGAGTCGACATGCCATCTTTCTTGAAAAATAGTTTATTCAAGATAGCGGCATTGGAAAGCAGATTAAGCTTGATGAGAAAGTCTCACAAGTACAATGAGCTAAGGACCAATTGGAACCAAATCAGGTTGAGCCAATAGAACACTACCTCCTCCACCTCGTAGATCGAAAAGAGTTTTCCATTCCTCCTGAAGAGATACTTAGGTATTATTTCAGAGGAAGTAGAGAAAATGTTCCTCGTAGGTAATGGTGCTCATGGTGATGATCCCAAAACCTACAACGAGGCGATATCAGATATCGACTCCGAGAAATGGCTAGAGGCAATGCAGTCAGAAATTGACTCGATGCACTCAAACCAAGTCTGGACCTTGGTAGATCCACCAGAAGGTATAGTACCTATTGGGTGTAAATGGATCTTCAAGAGAAAGATTGGTGCAGATGGAAATATGGAGACATTCAAAGGCTAGACTAGTGGCAAAAGGTTATAGTCAAGCATGAAGGCATTGACTATCAGGATACCTTTTTCACCAGTAGCTATGCTAAAATCCATCCGCACATTGCTTGCCTATTGCAGCCTATTTCGATTATGAAATATGGCAAATGGACGTGAAAATGACATTCTTAAATGGATATCTTGAGGAAGATATCTATATGGAACAGCCGCTAGGTTTCACATCCAGTGATACTGATCACAAGGTTTGCAAGCTGCAAAGGTCCATATATGGACTTAAGCAAGCATCTCGGAGCTGGAACACTTGTTTTAATGATGTGATCAAATTATTTGGTTTTATCAAAAATGAGGAGGAGCCATGTATCTTCAAAAAGGTCAATGGGAGCACTGTTGTCTTTCTCGTATTGTATGTGGATGATATCCTCCTTATTAGGAATGATATTTCCATATTGACCATAGTTAAAATGTGGTTATCCAAAGAATTCTCCATGAAAAACCTAGGTAAAGCATCCTTTATTCTAGGAATTAAGGTCTATAGAGATAGACCGAATAGGATGCTAGGACTTTCACAGAAGATGTACATAGAGGAGGTGCTAAAGAGGTTTAGCATGGAAAACTCTAAGAGAAGATTAGTATCCTTCAGATATGGTATTCATCTTTCCAAGAAGATGTGCCCTAGCACATCTGAGGAAATAGAATGCATGAGCAAGATCCCAAGCAGACAGTGATAGCAGATTTCACCATGGAAGTAGAATATATTGCTGCATCAGAAGCTGCGAAGGAGGTATTCTGGTACAAAAAGTTTGCCACAGAGATTGGAGTGATGCCATCAGATGCCATTCCTCTATACTGCGACAATAATAGTGCCATAGCTTTAGCTAAAGAGCCAAGGTCTCACCAAAAATCCAAGCACATCGAGTGGCGATACCACCTCATCCACGATTATCTCCAGAAGGGTTACGTTGAGGTCAAGAGAGTCGACTCCGCAGACAATGTGATGGACCCGCTTACATAGCCATTGGGCCAACAGAAGATCAAAGACCACCTTGAGAAGATGGGACTTAGATTTGTAGCCAATTGGCTTTAGGTCAAGTGGGAGTTTGTTAGATATATGTGCCCTAGAAGCCAGAATTGGCTGACACTTGTAATACACTTCTAGGGGCAAAATTATAATTTTGACTATAAATCAATAAAATAGGTTATTTTCTATCACATATGTGTATTTAGTGTCTGTGATACATCCTTTGAGTTAATGGTAATGATAATTCATATTTTCAAGAGTTGAAAATTTAAGACATGAATAATTTTGTTATTAACTCATAAAATGCTTCCGACCATAGGATCATCATGAGGATGGTGATTGATCTAGAAGGTTGGTGTACAATCGCTTCTCTTTAGTAGATGAGTCTTGAGTCTACGGTGTGGAGACACTAGGAGCGAGAGTACAGGATACTCGTTAGAGAACGAGGGCACTGAGCGTGACCACCTCGAGTAGTCATTAAGGAAAGTCTACCTTCTCGTCAATGACTGACTCAAAGATGCTGCAAGTGGTGTGTCTGGTTCTTTGACCTGAGGTGCATCGATAAGTTCACCTTGAGGGTGTTATAGTTTGACTACACCATTACTCGATCTCCTAGCCATTCGAAATCCCTGAGGTGTATGTTGGCTATAGCATGTTCATTGTAGGAACTGGATCGCATCAAGATGGAATCTATCTACCTCGGTGGTAGAGGAGCAGCCCTATGAGGATCATGAGAATCAAGTCCAGAAGTCCATGGCCATGGCAGAGTGAAATAATAGAAAGAGTTTCTATTTAGGTTTTCACATTGGACTTGAATCGAATGATTACATCATATGACAGAAACTAGGGTTTGACGAGTTCACCTTTAACCCTAATCTGATCGGGGCTCAAGATAGAAGAACTTAATCACATAGGTAGCTGCACCAAGAGGTTTCATTTTCAGCTCTGATGGGTTGCCACCATATACTGCTAGGTGTCACTGATGGATTTTGGGAGCAATTAGAATGATTTAGATGATCGATCATTCTAGCTGTTCGAATCAGAAGAGTTCTGATCCATCGAAAGGAGTTTCGATGATGTCGATGATAGAGATCATGACATATCCCATTACCATACAGAACTGAACCTAACTGGGTCACACAAACAAGGGTTTGAATCTGGTGATCATCAATTGAACTGATCCAGTTCAATTGATCTGAATGAGATTCAATTAGGTTCAAGGAAATCGTGCTAGCACTCGATTGAACCTAACGTTCTTCTTTTACTATCATCATAAATAAGTTGTCCTGATCTGAGCCAAAGGAGTTTGTGCTCAACTCAGAGGCCTTCACTTTGGTCTGACTGGAGGCTTGTCCAAGGTCAGAAAAGGATTGTCTTAATTTATGAGATAAATTTAAGACAACACCTACCATTTTTGGTCACCTGCCTATTTCTTGTCTTTGACTTTGGTCAAACATCGACCTTTGACACTTTAACACTTTGACTTTTGTCCATGTGTCATGCACCTATTGGAGAGCTGGTGGGGGCTTGTCCTCCTGCTAGAACCTGGACAAGGAGGGGGTGCATGCCTAGGGAGGCGTGTGCCCAAGTTGGATAGGGATGCCTAGGAGTCCTTGTTGGACAGATGGGACTCCAGGTTGCTTTTTGGATTCCAACTTAGAGTTCTTCTAAGAACCTATAGACTTTGACTGACCAGTCTTAGGCACCATCTAAGTATGAATTAAGGGGGCTCTCATCTGATTGGATTAGGTGATGTCATCCCACCAATCAGATTTAGATCTGATTTGCATGAAGCAACATGATTGGTTCGGGAATGAAGAGGCACTGGCATGGCGCAACAGGGTCTATAAATAAGACCCTATCTATGCCCAACCAGATTTTGAGAGTTCTCTCTTAGCCCATGCCCTAAGGCTGCCCCTCTCCCTCCTCCATGCCAAACTTCTAGTCCTCTCTCTCCTCTCCACGCCCGAGGAATTTTGGGCTTCAGTTTGGTGCGATCTAGGCAAGAAAAAGCTGACGAGAAAGGAAGAAGGCAGCACTGCTGCAGAGACGACTGCAGATCTTCGAAAGAAGTTTTGAAGATCCTCCAAATCAGATTTAGATCTGATATTTGGAGAGATGATAAAGAAGGAGAAAATCTTTAGATCTAGCTTGAGTGGATACTGATAGAGGCTAGGCGCTTGCATGGCTAGATCCAGAACCTTAGGCAATTAGCAGGATCATCAAAGGGTAATTTAATTACCCAACATTAAGGTACAAATTAATCAAATTTAATTTATTTTTATTTTATTTATTAGATCTATAAAATTAGATCTAAAATATCTCAGATCTGATCTGGATATATGAGAGAAATTTTTAAAATATCTCTCTTGATCCAAATAAATTTGAATGAACCTGATCCAGAAAATCAGGATTTTCCCTTCGCTCCTTGTGGCTCATCTCGTCGAGATGGTTTAGACTATGATGGGGCTCTTAGACGATCTTCTCTTCTCTCCGATCGATGCTTGATAAATCGATCCAGTAGATCTCTTCTAATTAGTGCTTCAATCTCATCCTGAAGCTGGATGCATTCTTCAGTATCGTGATCATGGTCATAATGGTAGAGACAACACTTGTTTGGATTATGCTTGGCCTGGTGGGTCTGCATTCTCTCCGACCCCGGGAGCTGCCCCCTTATCTCCATCAGCATCTGATTCTTTGAGGCATTCAAGAAAGTGTAGTTATTGAATCTTCTAGGAGGAAAGTTTCACTGAGCCCTTCAATTTAAGCTTTCATATCGATGAGCTCTGGGGGGAGTTCGGGCTCATCTGTGCTTGGAAGGAGTTTAGGAGCATGGTCGAGCTTCCCTCAGTTTGCTTTTAGATGCAGGCTTGCTAGACTCATCTGCCTGCCGCTCTCTCATGGCCTCATCATCCTTTAGTTTGAAGGCCTCCTCTACCCAAGCATAACCTCCTGCTCGGGCCAACAAATCAGCAAAATCCTTGGGATACTTTCTTTCTAGGAAAGATAGAAGATCATTCTTCCAAAGACCACCCTTCAATGCGACCATGGCTATGAACTGATCCAAGTTTTGGAGCACCAGTGCAGTATCGTTAAAGTGGCTGACCTAAGCTCGGATAGACTCTCCTCTTTCTACTTTATGTTGATGAGGGAGTACGAACCTCATCTTGGACATCGGTGTTAGATATATATGCCCTAGAAGCTAGAATTGGCTGACACTTGTAATACGCTTCTGGGGGCAAAATTATAATTTTGATTATAAATAATAAAATGGATTATTTTCTATCACATATGTGTATTTAGTGTCTGTGATACATTCCTTGAGTTAATGGTAATAATAATTCTTATTTTCAAGAGTTGAAAATTTAAGACAAGAATTTTCATTATTAACTCATAAAATGCTCCTGACCGTAGGATCATCATAAGAAAGGTGATTGATCCAGAAGGTTAGTGTACAATCGCTTCTTTATAGTAGATGAGTCTTGAGTCTACAGTGTAGAGACACCAGAGCGAGAGTACAGATACTCGTTAGAGAATGAGGGCACTGAGTGTGACCACCTCGAGTAGTCATAAGGATGTCTACCTTCTCGTCGATGACTGACTCGAAGCTGCAGTGGTATGTCTGGTTCTTCGACCTGAGGTGCATCAATAGTTCACCTTGAGT
>QRFJ01005437.1:0-24119 GCA_006176705.1 Cocos nucifera | reverse complement strand
CTCCCTGAGACCTACATTCGATCTTTCTGAGATACCACTGACACTCTCTACTGAGATATACTTCTCGACTGCTGCACTATCGAGCCTCTCTTAGCTCCTGTGCCTTCAGAGAAGCGCTCCTACAGCACTCCAGCACTCTCTGGTCTTGTCTCTACACCACTCTATAGCCGTCCAGCCCTAACCTACTAAACCTCCATGGATCATCCATCTCCATCACTCCCAAGGCTTCATAAATTCATGCTCTGGTCAAACCACTGAATATATCTCTAACTACTTTTCTATCTTCCAGACACTGAAGGATGTATAGTCGATTCTTCAGCCTTCCTTCGACCATTATCCCTTAAAAAATCTCTCTTCAATAGTCCTACACTGTCAATCTTTCTAGAGAACCCTGATGCTCTCTGCTAAGATACCTACCTCGACTACTGCATCGTCGAGCCTCTCTCAGCCCCGCATCTCCAGGAAAATGCTACTATAGCACTCCAGCACACCCTACCTATCACATAACCATTACATACCCCAGCCTTTCCACCAATATCGATCAGCAAATCATGCACCAAATCCTTCCACCCCAAGAAAATTCCTTTCCATTAATCCTCTCAACCTTCACCTTCAACTCGTTGCTCTTGGTTGGCCAAACCACAGCAATAACAAGGTAGATTTGAGACATACCATGAAATTCTTGTGTAGATTTTTGATTTCATCTTGTACAACTTCTCCTTTCCTTTCATGCACCATTAGGCTCTGAAACTTGGCTTCTTCCACACACCATCAAGCTCTAAAATTTGGCTCTTTTCATGCACCATCAGACTCTGATACCATATTATTGTCCACAACATTCCAAGCATCACCTAGATCTGATATAAAATTGTAGACCCATGATATCGCTCGAATGCCAATCATCCTTAATATCACAAGCATCAATATCATATTGCGGAAGCTCCTGATCTTTTGCATGAATTTGAAGAAATCTGTGACATTCTCTATGGATAGCAAACCATCGATCCTCCACCTGGATCTATGATGGGGCGCCTTCCTCCTTGGGCTTGAGGGAGACACCCCCTTCTCTAAGGCTTCTTCAAGACCCCTAGGGTGACAACTTTAGAGAGAAGAGAAGAAGAGAGTTGATGGAGAAAATATCTGTATTGATTCCAACCTTGAAAACCCTAATACAACCTATGTATTTATACATAGCCATTAAGCCCGACCAAAAACTCTCCTGGCTAACCCAATACATGAAAGCACTCACTGAGCCCATGTACACCCATATCTCCCATGCTCTCATCCTTTGGATCTAGACCCGACCCATACATGAGTTAGCCCTCTTAAGACCTCTCAAACTAGGCCTTAAGATCCTCAGGATTAACCCAGACCCTAGCCCAAAATAGACCCTCGCATAACTCTGCCCGTGCACTGAGCCAGCTCAATCTCAGCACTAAGCCAGCTAAGTTCCACTGGGTCGGCTCAATCTGAAACTAAGCCAGCCCAGTTCTATAACGTGCCAGCAATCCCAAACGTGTAGCTCTCTATTTTTTCTGTGCACTGAGACTTAGTCGATCCAGTTTTGGACTAAGCCGACTAATCTACAGAAAATTTTCTTTCTATGGTCTTGATTTTTCAACTTTAATTTTTTGCTTTATCTTGTATCCCAGATTTTTGAAGCACCAACCAAGCCCCTAGAATCTCCAGAGCCAACTCCCTGACTCCTCCCGTGGCCTCCCAAGGTATGGGAGCACCATAAATCCTCACATAGACATGGTTGCATCTTTCTGATGCAACTAAATCACTGTATCCAGCTGAGAATAACCAACCTCGAGAAAGGCATGTACATCTATAATGGTGGAAGATCTATGACTTAATATTTTTTTAGAAAGATTTGATTTAGGTCTCTTTAAACTTGACTTGACTTAGTCATAACAATTATGACTAACCTAGTGGCATGGCTTAGCTTGAATTGTTAGCCACTTCAAATCAGAACTGGATCAACAAAATGATCAGGTAAGCAAGATCGGTAGAAGAGATATGCCATTAACTCGACAAGAATGCATTCAGGTCAAGTAGCTCCCAATTAAAAATCAGTCAGTCATATCTACCAGACTGACCTTAGAAACCAAATTATCGAATCAGAATTAATTGGATTAGCCTACAATCTAAGCTCAAACTGCAAAGCTAAATTAGATCTTGACTTGGTCAACCACATGTGAATGTAAGTCGACCTTGACCCAAACTTAATCCTTTTGGGCTGGTCAATTTTAAGCACTCTTGATTCCACCTAACCAACTCTTAATTTAGTTTGATCAACCGCTAGATCTAATTAAGCTACCCAAGGCTGAAACCAATTTTATGAAGGTGTCTTAGATCTAAAAATTCATAATTTTTAGACTTAATTGATTTCATAATCATAATTCTTAATTAAGTTTGAGTTTATAATAAAAGTATGTATCAAAATCTTAGAGTTTCAAGATCTAGGATTTTGCAAAAAAGTAAGTTCTAATTTTTGATTAAGGACGAACACGCAGCACCCCTACACACCATAAGAACATCCCATCAAATGAAAGGAGAAAGCCTTTAAACCCTTCTTTGTTCTTATTATCGGATGGCTAAGGGAAATGCCTTAATCAGAAATATATTTTCTACTACAAAATAAGTTAGATCTAAATCATATATCGCATATATAATTAATGATCTAACCTATACATGCCTTGCATACATCTCATGTATCATAACTTAATTAAACATGCATGCTTTCATATCTGATATATCACATATAATATTTAAAAAATAAAATTTAAATTGATCACATCAAAATAAAACTATTCTAGATAGTTCATAGAACTATTCTATAACTAGTTTAAGTATGCATCTTTCATATCTCATATGAATAAATTAAAAATTAAAAATTATATTTTTTTATTTTTTATATCTGATTATAATATTTATAAAATTAAAAAAATAAAAGTAAAATAGATCTAAAATTATATTTAATTAAATTAAAAATATGATTATACTAGACTACAAATAGAACTATTCTATACCTAGTCTAGTCACGCATCTCACACACTATAAATCTAAATTATTTAATTTTTAATTTTTGATTTTAGATCTAATTATATCTAATGTGATATCTAAATTTTTTTAATATTATATTATAAAAAAAATAAAATCTGATCTAAAATAGATCTGAAGAACTGCTAATGCAGCTCCGATATCAGTTGAAGAAAAAATCCTATTTTCCGCCATAGGATTATTCAAATCTGATTGAATCGAAAGGAATATTTCAAAAAAAATTTAAAAATTCTAATCAAACCTAAGACATCTTAGATCTAATTCTATAGATCTAATATTAAAATTAAAAATTAAAATTAAATCTAATTTAATTTTCTTACCTTAGTTGGGAAAACAGCTTTTACCCTATGGATGATCTGTTATCACCCGGAGTTCTGGATGTAGCCATGCAATTGTCTAGCCTCTACCAAAATCCACTTGAGCTAGATCTAGACATGCTCTCCTTATGGATCTAATCTCAAAAGATTAGATTTAAATCTGATTTGTGAAGCCTTCAAACAAACTTTGAAGGCAGCACCCTGTCTCTTGATCTAGATCATCCTATCTTCTTTTATCTTCAACTTTTCTCAACTTTTGATAGCTAAAACCTCAGTTACTCTGGTGTAGACATGGAGAAGAGAGGGAGGAGCTCTAGATGGGGCATGTAGGAGGTTTATGGTGACAGCATATGGGCATGGTGATCAAAGGATTAAAGCCCTAGGGCGTAGGGTCTTTAAATAGACTCCTGCACCAACTTAGAGTCCTATTTCATCAAGCAATCAAATTGCTTGATAACTTAGGATGCTAGAGCTGATAGCCCATGTCCCCAACCTAATTTCTATTAGGTTTGGTCAATCAAAAACATATCCAAAGGTGGGGGCACGAAAGGATAAGGAAGAGTCCAGGGCGCTTAGAACTCTTCCCTCAAGAGTTTGATCCAAATCAAACTCTATCTTAACATAATCTAGGCACCTCCAAAAATCATCAAATTTGGCACACCAAAAGTATGACTCGAGCTCTATTACATATCCAAAAATCAAAGGAAAAGGGTTCCTAAAAAATTTTATAGAAAGCTTTGATCCTGTGACCCTCAATTCTCTCAATTGGGTCAACTATTGACCCTAGACCAATTGCATTTTAGAATGGATTTATTTCTAAAATTAATCTAACCTGAACAAGTTTCAACTAGATGAAAATAAATCCATTTACAATTCGAAAATGAGATAAATCAAATTTGACTCAATAGAGATAGATCAGAAAAACTATAAAAGGAGAATGTCAAGCTCAATCGTGTGCTAGCATGATTTTCTTGAACCTGATTGGATCTAATCCAAATCAATCGGACTAAGTATGCCCAATTGATCATATCCAAATCCAAATCCTTATTTATGTGATCAAATTAGATTTAGTTGCATATGGTAATAGGATATATCATTATCTTTATCATCGACATCATCGAAACATCTTTCGATGGACCAAAACTTTTTTGATTCACACAATTAGAATGATCGATCATTAAGATCATTCTAATTGCTTCCTATTGACTCATTGATTGATTTTGATTATTCTAAAATATTGAGTATAAATAATACTAATCATGTATTTCAAGAATATATGTAGATCTTTTCTGATATTCAAATTAAAGAAATTAATCCAAAAAAAGATCCACGCAAAAATCACCAAGTCAAGAGCTTCAAGAAAATTAAATTGATAAACATCCTTGAAGAAGGGTAAAATTATAATTTTATAAAGTTGAAGAAAATCTATTTTGAAAGCCTCAAGAATAAGCTTAGAAGATTTTTGAACTTTTAGAAGTAGTCCCATAATTTTTGGATGCATAAATCAGAAGAAAATCAAATTTTAGCAAAAGGATCAATCCAAGGGATAACCCCAAGGTCATCCTCTTTCAAAATGGGCTACTCGGCATGCTTGGCATGCAAATTGGGCCGACCCAGTCTGAGACTGAGCCAACCTAGTCTCAGTAGAAGTAAAAGATAGAAAATGCAGAAAGCCAGTTTTTTCAAGAACCAGGGGACTAAGCCAACCTAGTTATAAACTGAGCTGACCCAGTTAGGACTGAGCCGACCCAGTCAAAAACTAAGTCGATCCAGTTATCGTAATGGCTAGTTTCTGCAGCTTTTTGTAACGGCTAGTTTTTCACTGCAATGACTATTTCAGTCCTTCCAACAGTCAAAACTCCTTCTCCAGCCATCACAAAGAGTATAAAAGGCTAGAGAAATATTTGAAAATTAAGATTAAATTGATTGAAAGTAGATATCATTAAAATAGTGAGGTTCATTAAATATCAAAAGAAAAAGAGAGAAAAGAGATGACCTTGTGCATCAAATTCAGAGAGCTTCAAAGTGTGATCATCCTCATTCATTCAAGCTTCTCTCAGCCTTCAAAGGAGAGAATACTAAGCTTCAAGAGTCATCTTTCATCCTCTCCATCGAGCTTCAAAAGAGTTTCTTTTTGTTTTTTATTCTTGTGCTGAATTTTTATATTTATATCTTTAGTTCTTTACGAATTTCTTTGGGGGAAAGAAACTTGGGGTGTAGGTTGGTCTAAGCCAAAAATTGGATGGTATAAAGATTATGGTTGGTGCTCCTAGATTAAAATCAACTGGATTGATAGTGAACCTAGAAAACTATCAGTATAGGATTGTGGTTGGTGAGCCTGACAAAATCAACTGAATTTGTTTGTGATCCTAGATCAAAACAAACGTACTATAATTTAGGATTATAGTGTAATTCCTAAGAAGAGCTTGGGGAGTAGACGTAGGTGTGGAATTGCATCAAATCACTATAAAATTCTTGTGTGTTTGATTATGCTTTTGCTTTATTTGCTTTACATATTTGCATTAATTAGTTGCTTTTAATTCCGCTACTATACATTGCTCATTCACCATAAAGCGTTCAAGTTTCTTTTAATTAGATGCATATATTAGCATTAGAGTTTAAATTGGCCAAACTTTTTAGAAATCCAATTCACCACCCCCCCCCCCCTCTCTTAGATAGCCATACCTGAGCAACAAGTGGTATCAGAGCAGGTGCTCTAATATTTATTTGTTGACCTAGCGGTCAAAAGGCAAAAGATCTTGGCAACCCAAAATGGAAGCTCTATTTAATGAAGGTCATTCCATTGATCGACCCCCACTATTTGATGGCTCAAATTATACTTATTGGAAATCTAGGATAAAAATATTCATATAAGCACATGACTATAACTTATGAAATATTATTATTAACGGCCCACACACATACAATGCATTGATTTTTGATAAAGAAATAATCCAACTAAATGCTAAAATCATGAATATACTTTATTGCTCTTTGGATTTAAATATATTTAATATAATTTTTTCATGTATTTTAGCAAATCAAGTATGGAAGAAATTAAAAATGATTTATGAAAGAGCAAATCAAGAAGAAGAACTAAGCTTCTAAGAAGTTAAGGAAGCTCACCCCAATCTATGCCTCATGGCTCATGAGGATGGAAAGAAAAAGAAGAAGAAAAGAAAAAGGAAAAAGAAAGTTTTGATTAAGAGGGAGCAAGGCATAGAAAAAAAAAATGAGAAAGAGGAAGAAGGTATCACCGATCATTGCCTCATGGCTAATGCAAATGAGATAAATCCTGAAAATTCTTCCAACTTTATATTTGATGAATTATATGAAGCCTTTAATAAATTAATGGATGATTTTGAAAAATTAAGATTAAAAAATAAAGAATTCAAAAAGTCAAATCTTCTCTTAGCTAATGAAAAGAGTAAATTATTAATTAAAAAAATATTTTGAAAGAAAATAATGCTTTAGCTAAAGAAAAAAAAGAACTTCTCAAATTCGAAAAATCTTTAGTTAAAGAAAAGAATAAACTCTTAATTAACAAAGATGATTTCATGAAAGAAAAGAATTTATTTGCTAAAGAAAAAGAAAATCATTCAAATTCTGAAAAATCTCTTATGAAAGAGAACTCAAAACTAAGAAAAGAGATTGAAAGATTAAAGCCTATGCTTAACAAGTTTACAATTGGCTCTCAAAAGCTTCAATCTATTTTGATCAATCAAAAAGCTATTTTCGATAAAGCTAGAATTGACTATAATTCATTAAGAAAATAGAAATTTATAAATAACATGTTTAGCAGAGCTTATTCTAAAAATTATTCTATAGTTTGCTTTAAATGCAACAAAATAGGCTATAAAATTTCTAAATGTAATATTAAGAAAATTGGTCATACTTTAGTTAAACAAATTTGGATTCCAAAAGGAACCATGTGCTCTAACCTCAATGGACCCAAGATGGCTTGGGTACCAAAATCTAGAAAGTGATTTTTGTAGGTACACCAAGGATCCAATGAAATAAAAAGAGAAAAATATTTTTTGGATGCCTTGAAAATGAAATTAGATGGGTGATGATGTTTTGATAAAATCTAAACTTCTCCTACATCATGCCATCATTATTTAGTAAATATATTTTAATTATTAATTAGCATAATTATTGAGTATATTTGATTGATTTTGATGATTTATTATTGCTTATAATGATCATACACTATGAATTGTAAGTTTGAATGATTTATTTCATATTTTGATAAGTATGATTGATTTTGATGCTTGCAATGATTTAAATGTTTTGATTTTCTAAGTTAATATGCTCTCCTGTATATATCATGCTATGGATGAAATAGTTTATTTTAAAATTCAGCATAATATTTTAAGTCTGTCCATATTAATTTTATAATTAATGAATTTAAATTAAAAGATGCTTATTGGATATGAATATTTAAATTGCTAAACCAACAAGAGAAACTAATTTTCGATATTCCCCCATAAAATGCTTAGATATTGAGATTCTCCTAAAAAGTGCATTACTTAAGTACTTAAAAATAAGACATTCAATTAATACAAGATCAAGTACTTGAAGTATTAATTTGAATTGTATCTTAGGTTAACCCCTAAGGAATTCAAAACATCCTAGTTGAATTGAACACACAAAGCCTTCATCTAGTTTCTCCTTGATTTGATCTTATCCTATTTGATCATCAGAACCTCCCAATTGATTAATTTTTGATTTTCTAAATTGATTTGAATATCTTTCTTGATTATTGATTTGATTGTCTTTTCCTATCTTAAAAGAAAATTTTTCTATATGAATATTCATACTTTGTTCTGATTGAATGATTTTGAAAATTGAATTTGAGAAATAGTTATCTTGAATCCTTTGAACTTGATATCAAGCAAGATGTTTCAAGAAAGTTATCATTTATTATTAAAGCTAAACTTTTATAGAGTACTTTAGTTTTAAGTAATTGGTATCAAATAGCACACTATTTGCCATGTGTTGGGGGTAAACCTCACTCCCGCTGAAGTTTGATTTGGTGCTCAGCCAAGTGTAACTCGTAATCGCAAGAGAGCTTCAATCATGAACTTCTTTTGGATTTTTTCAGCAGCCAAACTTCTTTCCAATTCCGCCAATAGCCGAACTTCTTTCAAATTCCTCCAACAGCCGAACTCCTTTCGAATTCCTCCAGTAGCCAAACTCCTTCCAGATTCCTCCAGCAGCCAAACTTCTTCAGGACTCTTTCTGGCCAAACTTCCCACAGTCGCCTAGGAAGATCTCTACACAAACCTAGCTCCACACACAACATGAATCAACTCACCCTCGGACTGCCTAAGAGGAGTCTGAGCTCCCTTGTGTTGATGTAACTCAAAGATTCATCACCAACTAACGCCTACTACTCCGAACTTCGACTATTAAATCTCAACGGACTGGCACATCATGACAATAGATACTATCCTCTATAACAAACTCTACGTGGCCCCGAGCAGCCCACTATCGAATGGTTACGGCTATCATTATCAGTTCATTACAGACTCCATCTATAAAAAGGATTCCCTAAATACATTTTCGCTAGGCTCTCTTCTTCTTCTCAATACTCTACAATTTTTTCTACTGAGTACTCCATTTCTATTGGTCAAACGAGCTGACTTGATCGTTGGAGGATCTTGCCAGAGCCACCCCCCAGGCTTTGATGAAGACTTATCTTACAGGTCACCGATAGTGACCTCATCTTCTCTGACTCTAGCGCTCCTCCGATGATGATCAAATTTTGCACCAACAGGATTGGCACTAGAAGGAGGGCCTAAATCTCTACCTTTTGAGGTTTTCTTATTCTTAAAGGAGTGCTCAGTAGAGATCTCTCTTCTTCTCCTCCAAAGTTCTCCTCTCCAGGAAGGATGTCCCCCAGGAAGGCCTCAATCCGATGGTCGATGGCCTCCACAACCAGATTCCATCTAAATCTGCCCGCCCCTGCTTCTTCTCCGGCAACTCAAGCTCCACCTATGATAATGGTGGACGTGGAGCAGTTCAACTTGCTAGTGCAGCAAGTTCACAGCCTCATGAAAGCAGTGTAGGCCATGCAACAGTAGCAGCCTCCAACGTTGATTCAATCAAAATAGGCTTCTCCGAAATCCCATGATGCGATCTGGGGGTAGTTGACTTGGGCTAGTCAACCGATAACCTTCGAAAAGAGGAAGTAGAGGGCTGAGAACTCCTGCTCTGGTCATGACTCTACCCCTAGGGGGACCTTGCTTCCGTCTAGTCAAAAGACCTTGGAGATCCACGATCGAAAGGATCTAGACCAGAAACCATAAGAGATGAACCAGCAGATCAAGAAACTCTATCATGCTCCCTCCTCCCACGATAATGATATCTGTACCGATCCTTCTTTTTCTCACCACATCATGCAGGAACCCATTTCGCTGAACTTCAAGCTCCCTCAAGTCGAGAGCTACAATGGGACCTCCAATCTAGTTGACCATCTGGAGGCCTTTCGGATGATGATGGTGCTCCATGACGCACCAGATGCCATTCTCTACCGAGCCTTCCCATCCACCCTGAAGAGAGCTGCTAGGAAGTAATACTTGGCCCTCAAGCCGAATACCATCTTCTCTTTTGACCAGATGAGTCATCAGTTTGTAGCTCATTTTGTTAGTAGCTGCCATCCCAGGCAAGGCTCATAATCCCTCATCAACATCAAGCAGTAAGAGAGAGAATCCATCCAAGCTTATGTCAACTACTTCAATGTAGCTACTCTGAAAGTTTGGAATCTGGACCAGTCTATTGCTATGGCCATACTAAAAGATGGCCATCAGAAGGATAATCTACTATTCTCCATGAAGAAGAAGTATCCCAGAGATTTTGCTTATATGCTGGCTCGGGCTGAAGGGTATGCCCGAGAGGAAGAGGCCTTCAAGGCCAAGGACAATGAAGCCATTGGAAAGCGACGAATTGGCAAGCCAGGCAGGCCTGCTAAGGAAGGAAAACTGAGTGAAGCTCGATCACACTCTCGAACTCCTCCTGAGCATAAGCGAGCCTAAACTCCTCCCTGGGCTCGAAAGTAAGGAAGCCCTGATAGAAGGGCACGATGGGGCTCCCCCCTCCAAAGGGTCCACAACTATGCCCCCCTCAATGCTCTGAAGATGCAAGTATTGATGGAGATCAAGCAGCAACTACCTAGATTAGAGAGGATGCGCTCTCATCTTGGCAAGTGCAATCTTAACAAGTACTGCCTCTATCATCATGACCACGATCATGATACGGAAGAGTGTATCCAGCTTCAAGATGAGACTGAGGAGCTCATTAGATAGGACAGGCTCGATCGATTCCTACGACGTCGATCCAAAGGGTGGGAAGATCGATTGAGGGCACTATTGCAGCCAGAACCGCCAAGGAGGGAGGTGTAGGAGCCAGATTGGCCACCCCTCGACATCATCAACACCATCTCTAGGAGACTTCAATGAGGGGAGGCTAGCAGATCAGCAAAGCCCAAGAAGAGGAGGAGAACTGAGGAACCATTGCTTTCACCAACGAAGATGCTCTAGGAGTTCAATTCTTGCATAATGATGTGGTTGTAATCTCTTTAAACATTGCTGACTATGATGTACGCCACGTTCTGATAAATAATGGAAGCTCTGCTGATATTTTATTTTACGATGCTTTCTCAAAAATGTCTTTACCTAATAATCACTTGGGATCTATGAACTTCTCGTTGGTAGGCTTCACTAACGATGCTATGCTAGTTGAGAGCATAATAACTCTGACTATGGCTGCAGGGCAATGCCCGAAGCTGGCCAAAGTGTAGGTCAATTTTCTAGTCATAAAAGCTTCATCTGCTTACAATGCTATTCTTGGCCGACCTGATTTGAATGCACTCTGAGCTGTGGTATCAACCTATTACTTAAAGATGAAGTTCCCAACGAGCTATGAAATTAGAGAAATTAGGGAAGACTAGGCCTTGGCAAGGCATTGTTACTCCATTATCCTATAGAAAAACATCCAACCCGACCTTTGTCCTATTGATGGGCTGGATGTCCACGATGACCTTACGAAGGAGCGAGGCGAGCCTATAGAAGACCTTGTAGCCGTGTACTTAGATGATGAGAATGCAGAGCACACTATGTAGATTGGCTCCAACTTGGGGGGTGAGGTTCGAGAATAAATCATCACCTTTCTTCAAAAGAATGCAGACATCTTCACCTGAATCCCAGCGGATATACCGGGGATCGATATCAAAATTATGGAACATCGGCTGGCTGCTGATCCCAAGTGTCAGTCGATAAAAGAGAAGATGCACAGCCATGCTCCGAAAAGGCAGAAAGCAATTACGGAAGAAGTCGACAAGCTCCTTAAGGTTGGATTCATCCAAAAAGTTAACTACCTGAGCTGAATCTCAAACATGGTACTCATCAAAAAGGTAAACAATAAGTGGAGGATGTGTATAGACTTCAAAAAGCTGAACAAAGCCTGCCCAAAAGATAGCTACCCCCTATCCAGGACTGATCAACTGATGGATGCAACCTCGGGCCACGAGCTCCTCACCTTTATGGATGCCTTTTTCAGCTACAACCAAATTCAGATGGCATCAAAGAATGAGGAAAAAATAGCTTTTGTTACTGACCGTGGTCTTTACTATTACAGCATTATGCCTTTCGGACTAAAAAATATAGGGGCAACGTACCAGCATCTGATCAACAAAATCTTTGAGAAGCAAATTGGCTGCAACATGGAGGTGTATGTGGACGACATGCTCGTCAAAAGCCGAGCTTCAATGAACCACATCACCGACCTTGAAGAGACCTTTAGTGCACTTAAGAAGTATAAGATGAAACTAAACCCAATCTAGTGCACCTTCGGAGTGACCTCGGAGAAGTTTTTGAAATTCATGGTGTCGAGACATGGGATTGAAGTAAATTCAGAGAAAATTTGAGCTATTCAAGAGATGACTACTCCAAAAATAATTAAAAAAGTCCAACGCCTGACTGAAAAAGTGGCATCCCTAAACCGCTTTATCTCGAGATCGATCGAGCGATGCATGCCCTTCTTTCAAGCTCTCAAGTAGCCAAAGAACTTCTGCTAGATGACGAAATGCCAACAGGCATTCGAGAAGCTTAAAAACTATCTCAACCCATCCCCATTGCTGGCAAAGCCTAAGTCTAGAGAAGAATTATTCTTGTACCTAGTAGTTTCCCTAGTAGCCCTGACGGCAGTCCTGGTCAAGGAGGAAATGAAAGTGCAGCGGCCGATCTACTACATAAGCTGAGTCCTGAGGGATGCAGAGATTAGGTACTCTAAATTAAAAAAATTAACTTACACTCTTCTAATTGCTGCCAGGAGACTCCAACCTTACTTTTAGAGGCACTCCATAATGCTTCTCATGAATTAGCCAATTAAGGCATGCCTTCATCGAACGAATGCCTCTAGAAGAATCGTAAAATGGGCGATTGAGCTTACAAAATTTGACATTAACTATTGACCTCGGCCATTGATCAAAACCCAAATATTAGTAAATTCTATAGTGGAATGCACCATCCCAGATGAAGTCGAGCTTGAACAGGACGAAATCAGTGTTCCATGGTTACAGTCGGGCTCTCCTAAAGAGAGGGCCGACCTTCTTGAAGGTTTTTGGGCCCTATATATGGATGGCTCATCCAATGCTTCTGGAGCAAGTGTAGGGTTGATCTTGGTTAACTCAAAAGGTGTCATCGTCGAACATGTACTGTGCTTTGAATTTTCAGCAACTAATAATGAAGTCGAATATGAAGCTTTGATCGCTGGATTAAAAATAGCAAAAGAGTTAGAAGCAGACTGGCTCCATGTCTATAGTGATTCCCAACTGATGGTCAGATAGGTCAAAGTAGTTATGAGGCTCGAGAGGAAAGCATGATAAAATACCTTGAGAGAGTAAAACTTGACTCCAGCCTTCAACAGTATTAGTATTCAACAGATTCCGAGGGTAGAGAATACAAGAGCTGACCTTCTCTCTAAATTGGCTACTTCAGCCCCAATCGAACTACCCAAAGAAGTATTTTTTGAAATCCTAAAATGCCCAAGCTCAGAGGAGTCGCAACCTGTTATGCAAGTTGAGCACGAACCAAGCTAGATCGACCCACTAGTTGCCTACCTCAAGGATGGAGCTCTCCCTCATGATCTGAAAGAAGCACAAAAACTTAGAAATCAGGCTTTCCTGTATATTCTGTATGAAGACAAGTTATATAAAAGATTGTATTCTCTACCGCTCTTGAGATGTCTCCAACCTTCAGAGGCCAACTTTGCATTATGAGAAGTGCATGAGAGAATTTATGAAAGTCATGTAGGAGCCAGATCCTTGTCACAAAGACTACTTCTGTAGGGATACTATTGGCCGATATTATACCATAATTCGATGGAGTATGTCAAGAAATATGATCGCTGTCAAAAAAATACAAACATACAAAGATAGCCGACCTCCAAGCTTACTCCACTAAGCACACTGTAGCCATTCATGCAGTAGAAAATGGATATACTTAGCCCCTTTTCAATGACATCCGGACAATGAAAGTTTCTCCTAGTTTCGATCGACTATTTCACCAAATGGGTCGAGGCTAAACCATTGGCAAAAATTACTAAAGCCAAGGCGTAGGACTTCATCTGGAAGTCAATCATCTATCAATTCAATCTGTCCTAAACTCTCATAACTGATAATGGGTGGTAGTTTGTCGAGGTAAGATTTGCCAAATTCTATGAAGATCTGAACATCTTCCATCATTTTACATCAGTTGCCCACCCACAAGCAAACAGAGAAGTCAAAGTGATAAACAGAACCCTGCTGCAAGGTATCAAAGCAAGACTTGAAAGAGCGAAGGAGACTTGGGTAGATGAATTCTATCATGTGCTCTGGACATACCGAACTACCCAAAGATTGCCAATCGGGGAGACCCCATTTGCCTTGGCTTTTGGAACATATGTGGTCATCACAATAGAACTCAAACTTCCATCAGCGTGAGTCATGGCATTCAATGAGCAGCAAAACTCACCAAACCTTAAGGATAACCTTGACTTATTAGAAGAAAAATAAGAGAAAGCCCAAGTTTGGATGGCAGCCTACAAGCAAAAGGTAGCTCGCTACTATAGTTCAAAAGTCAAAGGCAAGATTTTCAAAGTGAGAAACTTGGTACTTCGACGAGCGGCAATCTCACAGCTCCAGAATCAAGAAAAGCTCACTCTGAATTAGGAAGATCCATATGAAATAGAGGAGATTATCTAGTTCGAAACTCGCCGCTTGAAGGAGCTCGAAGGAATAACTCTCCCACAGTCATGAAATTCAGAAAACTTCAGAATGTACTATCAGTAACTTTTCTTCAATAAAACTTTTCTATTTTAACATCACTACTTCTTGGCGCAAAAATCATGTAATGACTAATAACTTTCTGAAGCAACCTAAAGTAGCCCATTAGGAATAGGAGGAGGACCTCATCCTAATCAAGCAAAGTTGAAGGCCTCGTTGAACTAAGACGAGATGAGGAAAGAGGCTCTACCAATGGTCCTAATGTGGCCCTACAACCTATTAGGAATAGGAGGAGAACCTCATCCTAATGCAAGCAAAGTCGAAGGCCTCATTGAACTAAGACGAGATGAAGAGAAAGGCCCTACCAACAGCCCTAAAGTGCCCCTACAATCCATTAGGTTAGAAGGAGAACCTCATCCTAATATGAGCAAAGTCAAAGGCCTCGTTAAATTAAGATAGGATGAGGAGAGAGGCCCTATCAACGGCACTAACGTGCCCCTACATCCCATTAGGAATAGGAGAAGAATCTCGTCCTAACGTGGGCAAAGTCGAAAGCCTCATTAAACTAAGATGAGATGGGGGAGAGGCCCTACCAACAATCCTAATGCGCCCCCATAAGTCATGTTAGGAACAAAAGGAAAGCCTCGTCCTAACGTGAGCAGAAGTCAGAACCTCGTTGACCAAAGACAAGGGAAAGGAAGAAGCTCGACGAAGAATTCTTACACGTATTTTTCTATGATAATCTGACTACATCAAATATGAAAGGAGGAACCTTATCCTGGTGTGCAGAGGAGGTCATAGTTCGGCATCCACAACAAGCATTTCATGAGAAGGCAACATAGAGAAAAATGAGGTAAAAAAGACTCGACCTCCGCATCCTCGACAGCCTGGTGTTCATAGGTGAGCTGAAGCTTCAGCCGCTGAACCTTGGCCTTTTTCACCCTGACCGCCTTTGATAGCTTACCAATGGTCCTCTTCAAGGAGGCGATCTTCTCTAACTCACCACTCATGCTAGCTTCCCGACTACTATGCAGTCACTTTTGAAGATGAGCTGCTTCATCTCTGGCAGCTTTAAGCTCACCTTCAAGCCTGGACATCTTTCCTACCTCGGTCACTTGGTAGCTATTATGCCAGTCCTCAATATCTTGCAGCTACTTCTGAAGCTGGGAGAACCTTTGTGACCAATCTCAATCATACCGGGCCTTGTCAGTGGATCACGGTGAGCTCCCTTATAGGAGATAGATTTTTCCTGGCCTTCTTCAGGTCAGCTTCAAGAGAGCTGATTTTCACTACCAATGTCCAGGACTTATCATTAGCATTTCCCTTGAGTTTGGTGATCTCCTTCGCAAAGCTGCCCTTCCGAATGCTGAAGCTCATTGCATCGTTCATGTGCAAGCCATGGAGGCGAGTGATCTCTCTCGTCGCCTCAGAAGCATTTTTTTCATAAGGCTCAAAAGTCATCCTCCATCTTCTTCAACTTCTTCTTCAAAAGATGAACTTCCCTCCTCAGGTGCTTTATCAAAGGCTTCATCGAAATCCCCTAAGGCAGTGGATCAGCATTGATGGGAGACTATATTCGAGGTATGAAAAGCACTCAAAGGTATAGAAAAATTTTCTTTCATTTAATCAAAATTTTTAAGTACAAAGCAAGAAGGAGAGAAAAGAAAAATGTATAACTACTCAAGGATTTCAACCTCGAGAGGGGCGATAGAGGATGCAGCCGAAGCACTCTCGGCCGCCTTGGATTCCTGAACTAGTTCGGACACCTCTACAGCAGGTTCAGATGGGCCAAAAGCGAGCTCATCGAAGGAAGGATCGACTGTGGCATCAGACGGTCCTGCATCTATGTTTTCTCCCTCCTCCTCTAGAAAGCTGAGGTCGAGCTCGGGGAACTTCTAGGCCACCCTACCTTCGCAAAGCTCAAAACCTTTGATAAACACTTTCTGGTTGAACTCGACGTTCAAGTTCCTCATCTCGAGAGAGGCCTTGAACTCTTCCACAGCCCAGGTCATCACCTCTGAGATCGACTTCACCATTTAGGTCTCTAATTTGGCGATCCTATTCTTGGCTTCTTTCTTTCTTTCCTCCTCTAAGGCTAGTGCAGCCTTGAGTTCGATCGAGATGAACTCCTTTTTGTGAAGCGCACCTTGGAGACCTTCGATGTCCGCCGCCTTCTCCTCTGCAAGGTGCTCGACCTCGGTGACCATCTCTTGAAGATGGCGGATCTCGGCTCGAAGGTCCTCCTGGGCCTTCTGTGCCTTCACCTCCTGATGACGTACCCTCTTGATGTAGGCAAGCATCTTGTGATTCGACTGCAACAAACAATTGGTGTTAAAAAAAAAAAGAAGAAGAAAAGAGTAAAAGAGAAGAGAAAGAGTCGAGCAACGAAGCAATCACCTTCAGGATGGTTTCAAGAACCCCAGATGAGCTATCGTGGGTCAAGGTCGGCCATCTAGTCCACCACCTTTGGCATGGCAAACCTGTCGGTAAGTGTTAGATATATGTGCCCTAGAAGCCAGAATTGGCTGACACTTATAATACACTTCTAGGGGCAAAATTATAATTTTGACTATAATCAATAAAATAGATTATTTTCTATCACATATGTGTATTTAGTGTCTGTGACACATCCTTTGAGTTAATGGTAATGATAATTCATATTTTCAAGAGTTGAAAATTTAAGACATGAATAATCATTATTAACTCATAAAATGCTCCCGACCATAGGATCATCACGAGGATGGTGATTGATCCGAAAGATTGGTGTACAATCACTTCTCTTTAGTAGATGAGTCTTGAGTCTATGGTGTGGAAGACACCGGAAGCGAGAGTACAGGTACTCGTTAGAGAAGGAGGGCACTGAGCGTGACCACCTCGAGTAGTCATTAGGAAGTCTACCTTCTCGTCAATGACTGACTCGATGCTGCAGTGGTGTGTCTGGTTCTTTGACCTGAGGTGCATCGGACAGTTCACCTTGAGGGTGTTATAGTTTGACTACACCATAACTCGGATCTCCTAGCCATTCGGAACCCTGAGGTGTATGTTGGCTATAGCATGTTCATTGTAGGAACTGGATTGCATCAAGATGGAATCTATCTACCTCGGTGGTAGAGGAGCAGCCCTATGATGATCATGAGAATCAAGTCCAGAAGCCCATGGCCATGGCAGAGTGAAATAATAGAAAGAGTTTCTATTTAGATTTTCACATTGGACTTGAATCGAATGATTACATCATATGACAGAAGACTAGGGTTTGACGAGTTCACCTTAACCCTAATCTGATCGGAAGCTCAAGATAGAAGAACTTAATCACACAGGTAGCTGCACCAAGAGGTTCGCATTTAGCTCTGATGGGTTGCCACCATATACTGCTAGGTGTCACTGGTGGATTTTGGGAGCAATTAGAATGATTTAGATGATCGATCATTCTAGCTGTTCGAATCAGAAGAGTTCTGATCCATCGAAAGGAGTTTCGATGATGTCGATGATAGAGATCATGACATATCCCATTACCATACAGAACTGAACCTAACTGGGTCACACAAACAAGGGATTTGAATCTGGTGATCATCAATTGAACTGATCCAGTTCAATTGATCTGAATGAGATTCAATTTAGGTTCAAGGAAATCATGCTAGCACTCGATTGAACCTAACGTTCTTCTTTTACTATCATAAATAGTTGTCCTGACTGACTCAAAGGAGTTTGTGCTCGATCAGAGACCTTCACTTGGTCTGACTGGAGCCTGTCCAGATCAGAAAAGAGTTGTCTTATTTTGTAAGACAATACCTACCATATTTGATCACCTGCCATTTCTCGTCCATTAACTTTGGTCAAAAGATGATCTTTGACTGGTCAAATATTGACCATTGATACTTTGACTTCTGTCCACATGTCACACATCTATTGGAGAGCTGGTGGGGGCTTGTCCCCCTGCCTAGAACCTGGCAAGGAGGAGGGCGCACGCCACCACTTGGCGTGTGCCCAAGTTTGGAGGCGCCCAGGAGTCCCTGTTGGATAGGGACTCTATCTCTTTTTTGGATTTCAAATGGACTCCTCCTAAGAACCAACTTTGATTGGTCTTAGGCGCCATCTAA
Source organism: Cocos nucifera (assembly GCA_006176705.1). Classification (NCBI taxonomy): domain Eukaryota; kingdom Viridiplantae; phylum Streptophyta; class Magnoliopsida; order Arecales; family Arecaceae; genus Cocos; species Cocos nucifera. Next base: position 5,376 of record QRFJ01005437.1, on the reverse strand, counting down.
GGATGAATCAAAGGGATTTTATGAAGAAAAATTCTGATTTTTCGATCCAGGTTCGTTCAGATCTGATCAGATCAAGAGATATATTTCAAAAATTTTTCTCTTGGATCTATATCATATCTAAGATGTTTCAGATCTAATTCTTATTATTTTAATGATTAAAATAAATTTAGATAAATAAATAAATTAAATCAAATTTAATTTACCTTGAATCGGGTAATCCTATTACCCATTGATGATCCTGTATGCAGTGAAAGATTTTGGATCTAGCCACGCAAGCGCCTGGCCTCTAACAGTATCCACTCAGATTGGATCTGGAGATCCTCTTCTTCTCTATCACATCTCCAAAAATTAGATCTGGATCTGATCTGGAGGATCTTCAAAACTTCTTTTGAAGATCAGCAGTCATCCTACGCAGTAGTGCAGCCTTCTTGCTTTAACTCATCTTTCTTTGATCTGGATCGCACCAACCAAGCTCCAAAACTATTTTGGACATGGAAAGGAAAGGGAGAAGAAGCTTTGGTGTGGAGGAGGAGAGGAGAAAAGGCCTTGGGGCATATGGAAACTCTGATCTCAATCAATCTTTGAGTTGGGCACAGGGTCTTATTTATAGACTACCTGTGATCCAACTCCTCTTCTTCCCAACCAATCACAACCCTTTGTGAAATCAGATCTAAATCTGATTGGTGGAAATAGAGTCCCCTGGATTCCTCCTTAGACGGTGCCTAAGACCAGTCAAAGTTGGTTCTTAGGAGAACTCTAATTGGAATCCAAAAAGGAGATGGAGTCCCTTGTCCAACAGGGACTCCTAGGCGCCTCCAGCTTGGGCACACGCCTAGGGTGGCGTGCGCCCTCCTCCTTGCCAGGTTCTGGTAGGGGGACAGGCCCCCACCAGCTCTCCAATAGGTGCGTGACATGTGGTCAAAAGTCAAAGTGTCAATGGTCAACATTTGACCAGTCAAAGGTCAGACTTTTGACCAAAGTTCAATGGAACGAGAAATGGCAGGTGACCAAAAATGGCAGGTATTGTCTTACAAAATAAGACAACCCTTTTCTGACCTTGGACAACCTCCAGTCAGACCATATGAAGGCCTCTGATTGAGCACAAACTCCTTTGGCTCAGTCAGGACAACTTATTTATGATAGTAAAAGAAGAACGTTAGGTTCAATCGAGTGCTAGCACGATTTTCTTGAACCTAATTGAATCTCATTCAGATCAATTGAACTGGATCAGTTCAATTGATGATCACCAGATTCAAACCCTTGTTTGTGTGACCCAGTTAGGTTCAGTTCTGTATGGTAATGGGATATGTCATGATCTCTATCATCGACATCATCGAAACTCCTTTCGATGGATCAGAACTCTTCTGATTCGAACAGCTAGAATGATCGATCATCTAAATCATTCTAATTGCTCCCAAAATCCACCAGTGACACCTAGCAGTATATGGTGGCAACCCATCAGAGCTGAATGTGAACCTCTTGGTGCAGCTACCTGTGTGATTAAGTTCTTCTATCTTGAGCCCCGATCAGATTAGGGTTAAGGTGAACTCGTCAAACCCTAGTCTCTGTCATATGATGTAATCATTCGATTCAAGTCCGATGTGAAAATCTAAATAGAAACTCTTTCTATTATTTCACTCTGCCATGGCCATGGACTTCTGGACTTGATTCTCATGATTATCATAGGGCTTCTCCTCTACCACCGAGGTAGATAGATTCCATCTTGATGCCATCCAGTTCCTATAATGAACATGCTATAGCCAACATACACCTCAGGGTTACATATGGCTAGGAGACTGAGTAATGGTGTAGTCAAACTATAACACCCTCAAGGTGAACTGCCGAGGCACCTCAGGTTAAACAACCAGACACACTAATGCAGCATCGAGTCAATCATTGACAAGAAGGTAGACTCTCTAATGACTACTTCAAGATGGTCACGTTCAGTGCCCTCGTTCTCTAACCAGTAACCTGTACTCTCGCTCTTGGTCTCCCCACACATAGACTCAAGACTCATCTACTAAAAGAGAAGACGATTGTACACCAACCTTTCAGATCAATCACCATCCTCGTGAATGATCCTATGGTCGGGAGCATTTTATGAGTTAACAATATTTATTCCTGTCTTAAATTTTCAACTCTTAAAATATGAATTACTACCATTAACTCAAAGATGTATCACAGACACTAAATACACCATATGTGATAGAAAATAACCCATTTATTGCTTTTAGTCAAAATATAATTTTTGCCCCTAGAAGTGTATTACAAGTGTCACAACCAATTCTAGCTCAAGGGCACATATATCTAATAATCTCCCACTTGTCCTAAAGCCAATTGGCTACAAGTCTAAGTCCATCTTCTCAAGGTGGGCTTCGATCCTCTGTTGGCCCAACGGCTTGTTGTAAGTGGGTCTGCCACATTATCTGTGGAGTTGACTCTCTTGACCTCAGACGTAACCCTTCTCCGAGGTAATAGCGGATGAGTGGTATCGCCGCTCAATATGCTTGAATTTTTTGGTGAGACCTCAGCTCCTTAGCAAGGGCTTGGCGCCATTATTGTGAGTATAGAGGTTTAAATCGCACTGATTGGCATTACTCTGAATTTCTGCGCAGCAAACTTCTTGTACCAGAGATGTACTTCTTCGCGCAACTCTGATGCAAACGATTATTCTGCTTCCATAGTGGATATCTGCGTTATCACTGTTTGCTTGGAACTCTTTTCACTAACAGCTACTACCATGCACACAAACAGACTTCCCATGGATTGTCGACTCTTCGATCATCTATATCAGACATGAAATCTGAGTCTGTGTTACCCGAACTTGGAGTTCTCCGATTACCAAAGACCAACATCATATCTTAGGTTCTTCTTAAGTACTTAAGGATACATTTCACGACAGAAGTCCAGTGTCACACCTGGATTTGATTGATATCTGCTTGTGACGCTCACAGCATGGGCTATATCAGTATCGTGTAATAGCATTGCATACATGAGAATACCCTATTGTAGAAGGCTAAGGGATCTTTGCTCATTGCGTTCTATTTCTCAGGTTTGGCTGGGGCACATTTCTTGGAAAGATGAAATACCATTGTCTGCAAGGTATTAATCCCCTCTGTAGAGTAATTTCCATACTAAACCTCGTTTAGCTTAAGTTAAGTTTCCTCCTTAACAACGTACTATCCTTCTTGTGAAAGTACCTTAAAGCAAATCCATGATTTGGTATTATCCCTATAACCATTGAAATTCCTAGGAAGATAAGGATAGCTATCACCTAGGTCTTTGTCATGGAGAATTCCTTGGACAACCAACATTTTGACTGTCGTAACCATGAATGGAAATTCATTCCATGAGAGGGATATGTCATAACCAGCTCAATACGAGAGAAAAGACAAAGCGCTCCCGAACTGACCTAATTTATTGAAAATAACAAGGTTATCCATATTCCATTTTGATGAAATCAAAACTTATTACTGATCACATCATGTGAAAATGAGTGTTCCAGCTACTGAGATGATTGTCATTAAGTCCATAATATGGACCCTTTGAGATCTGCAAACCTTGTGTAATCAGTAATCAACGGAATGTGAAAACTAGCAGGCATCTTCCATATATGGTATGCTTATACCAAGATCAGCTTATAAAATTCATTTACAACCGTTGTTCCATAGTCTGTTGGCCATATTGATGAATCGCGTAAATAGGATCGTGCAGCACGGCACAGCAGACATAGTGCGGAATGGATATTTTTAGCATAGCGCACTTGGAGGAAGAAAGGTATTCATCATATGATAGCATCGACAATGATCGCGATTGACTATTATACCTTTTGCCACACTAGTCTAAGCTCTTGAAATGTCTCAGCACATTCCATAACATGCACACGAATACAATACATATCAAAAGTCTTGAGAAAGAAGTTAGTCCAATAGGAACAAAATCACTTACTAATGATTGACAATGTCCACACATAAGGTTATGTAGTAGCTCAGCAAGATATACTCTAGATGAGCTATCTACACAGGTCTGGCACATAGCAGTTCCAATGGAGTTATCGCTAAAGAGCTTAGATTAGCAATTTAGCTGACGACATATTGACACTCTGCATTTTGAGCATATTTAGTAAATACTGCGGCTCTTGTGGAGTTCATCATCCATTGAGCAAATTAACCAGTACTGAGGCAAATATTTCCGATTCACCTATTCTCACTAAACATATAACCTAAGTATCTTCTCAGAGAGAAGATGGAAACTCTTTCCGAATCTAAGAGGTGGAGAGGACATGGTTAGTGTTCTCTATTGGCTCAATCTGATGTTGTTCCAATTGAGTCTTAGCTCATCTCTACTGTGATACTTTCTCAATGCAAGCATTGACTCTATTTCAATGCGCTGTCTTGATAAACTATTTTTCAAGAAATATGGCTGTCGACTCACAATCACAGTATGGTCTTGCAGGGAATCGTGAATTGATAGTATCTTAGATGACCTCTTTTTAGATTATTTCCTAGATCTGATGCTCTAAAGGACTAGTAAACTCTAACTTGTCCGCTTGTTGTCTTTTGACACTGAGCTGGACAACCCCAAATTCTGAGATGACATCAGTACTTGGTTTCTTTACATGCTCGGTATGACTAGTTCAACGGTGTGAGTAGGAACGTATTTTAGCAAGCGAACACCTAATTCAGTAGATAGATTGCGATTAGTAACCTAATTGAGTGTCTCCAAAGGAAATTCAGGAGGTCATATGAAGCGCTCGAATCATGATCAAACCATAATCCAATAGGAGTTACGATTTCTCCATTCTGAAACAACCAAGTTGAGTGCGGATTCTGGTGAGTCATTGAGAGCACTTATGCTAGTTTTTTTTAGAAATTAGTCTAGAAAATTTTCAGCTAAGTATTCACCTCCTCGATCTGCATCAAAGAACCTAATGGTTTTTCCAGTTTTTTTTTCTACTTCCATGTCTAGAATTCTTGAACTTTTCAAAAGCTTCAGACTATGTGTCTCATAAGATACCACATAATCCATACTAGTTATAGATCATCGAAAAGGTAATGAAGTAGACAAAATACCTCTTAGCCGGCACATCAATGGGCACACACTATCAAAGTATGTACTAGGGAGGGATCGTTGTGGCCCTTCCCCAGGAAGTCCAATATAAAGGGAGTTTTAGTCATTTTGCCTTGAAGGCAAAATTCAATCATTGTATATGACTCAGCAGTCAGTACGGACTCAAAGCTCCATTTTTTTCCAATTGTGATCCTATCTTCTGCTATATGACCTAAATCTAAGTGCCATATAGATTATCTGTTGTTTGGACTATCCTAAGGTCTGTTTTGGCATTCACGTTTTTGCTCGATAGATTCTCTCCTTCTT
>QRFJ01005436.1:0-67984 GCA_006176705.1 Cocos nucifera | reverse complement strand
CTCCTCTATCTGTGCGCCTTCTCAATTTGGAGCAAGCTTCTCTTGGCTTTGTTATTGGAAGATGACGAATCGCCGATGTACCAAGCTCCCCTAGGGGTACATTGATGACGCATGAGCGGTCGCCCGTTTTTGGCTATGATCCTTGGTCGATCTTCTCTACTTTAGGCTGGCATCGAAGGAATTTACCTAGCCACCCCTTTCTAATGAGCTCCTCAATTTCGTCTCAGAGCTGAATGTATTCCTCAGTGTCATGGCCGTGGTCGCGATAGTAGAGGTAGTACTTACTTCGATCGCACTTGTTTGGGAGAGATCGTAGTCCTTCTAGTCTTGGCACTAGTCTCGACAGCTGGTCCTTAACTTCTATGAGAATTTGAGTTCGAGGAGCATTGATGGGGGCGTAGTCGTGGAACCTTTCAGGAGGACTTCTTCGCACCCTTCTGTCGGGGCTTCCTTGGTGGCGAGCTCAAGGAGTTCGGACCTTGCTTGCACTGGGGAGGTTGTGAGTGCGGCTGAACTTCCTATGAAACCTTCTGCAGGAGAACTTCAAGCCCCTTTATCAAGGCTTCCATGATGGCGAGCCCAAGGGGAGTTCGGCCTCACTTGCGCTGGGGTGGTTGTGAGCGCGGTCGAACTTCATTCCACCTCCTATGAAATCTTTGTAGGGGCTTCCCTGATGACAGGCTTCGAGGGGGAGTTCGGCCTCACTTATGATGGGATGGTTGTAAGCACGGCCGAACTTCATTCCTTATCTTGTGAAATCTTCGATGGGAGAACTTCATGCCCCTTTGTCGGGGCTTCCTTGATGGTGAGCTCGAAGGGGAGTTCGGCCTCGCTCGCGTTGGGGTGGTTGTGAGTGCGGCCGAACTTCATTCCACCTCATGTGAAATCTTTGTAGGGGCTTCCCTTTGTTGGGGCTTTCACGCTCCCGGGCTTGAGTGGGAGTCCGAGAATGCGGTCGAGCTTCACTCGGCTTCCCTTCATCATCCTTGGCCCTGAAGGCCTCTTCAGCCCGGGCAAAACCTTCGGCCCGAGCCAACAGATCGGCTAAGTCCCTGGGATACTTCTTCTCCAGGGAGAATAGCAAGTCATTCTTCTTAAGGCCGTCCTTGAGTGTGGCCATCGCAACCGACTGGTCCAGGTCCCGGACCTCCAATGCCATGGCGTTAAACCGGATGACATAAGCTCGGATGGATTCTTCCTGCTTCTGTTTGACATTCATCAGAGAATTCGAACTTTGGTGCGGACATCGGCTACTGATGAAGTGGGCCATAAACTGATATCTCATCTAGTCAAAAGAGAAGATCACACCCGACTTCAACATCGAGTACCAATTTCTAGCTACTCCCTTTAAGATAGATGGAAAATCTCGGCATAGTATGGCGTCTGAAGCACCGTGGAGTAGCATCATGGCATGGAAGGCCTCCAGATGATCAATCGGATTAGAAGTTTCATCATTGCTTTCAAATTGAGGGAGCTCGAAGTTCGGTGGAACGAGCTCTTGTATAATCTGGAGGGAGAAAGAGAGATCAGTGCAAACGTCGGCATGATGAGCCAGGGCGACGTGGCCGAGCTCTTCAATCCGCCGATCCATCTCCCATAGTCTGTGATCAAGGGCATCATCCTGGTTGCTGATCTTAGGAGACTTTCGGCTATGAACGGAAAAGGTCTCCTCCAGAGGAGAACCATGATCTGAACATGGATCCCCGACTCTCTATTTCTCTTTCCAAGGGGAGGTGGGTACGCCGACCCGAGTACTCTTCCTTGTGGCCAGTTTTTGACATCCGGATGGAGGGTTTCTTGGTGGAGTCACCGCCGGAGGCTACTGCATGGCCCTCATTGCCTTCATGAGGCCACGGACCTGTCAGACAAGTAGGTAAACTACTCCACATCTACCGTAGGTACAGGTGGAACCTGAGCTGCCGGGGCTGAAGTAGGAGTAGACGAATCTGGATGGGATCGGGCCACGGAGGCCGTCGATCGCCGAGTGAAAGCTCTCCTAAGAAGCATTTTCTCTTTGGAAAAAAAAATTTAAGAAGAGAGATCTCCGGAGAGGGAAGAGATAAATCATCGTCGAGCACTCCTTTAAGAACAAGGGAACCTCAGAGGTTTGGGCCCTTCCTCTAGTATGAATCTGTTGATGCAGAATCTGGTCATCGTCGGAATCAATTGGAGCAGAGGTGGACGAGGTCACCATCAAGACCTGTAAAACAAAGTCCCGTCCGGAGCTGATGGGAGGGTGGCTCCGGTAGGACCCTCCGATGATCAAGTCAACTCTGGCCAACAGGAATGGAGTGCCCGAGAATGAGTTTGTAGAGCTTAGAGAAGGGTAGGAGGGCTTAGAGCTTAGAGATCAGAGATCAGAGTTAGCGTATCTGGAGGATCCTTTTATAGGTGGAGCTTGATTGATGGTGATGGCCATATCGTCCGACCGTGGGCCGCTCGGGGCCGCATGGAGTTCGGTATGGAGAGGAAGGCATCGTCAGGAGGATAGTGGCAGCCATGCTGATGGATCATGGGCTGCATGAGGCTGATTATGGAGAGAGTGGTGTCGCCAGTAGTGGTCGCCATGTCGTCCGATCACGTTGCCTGTGGTAGACTGATGGCGATAATTTGTCCAGATTTGATAGCCGTGGCTCTTAGAAAGCGGGCATTGATCGGTGGACTTCGGTGTGTATCCATCCAAAGGAGTTTGGACCTCTAAAGGAGTTCGGCTGAGGGAAGCTCGAAAGGAGTTCGACCGACGGAGTGCGGAGAGAGCTTGGCTCTCATAGGCATTTGATTGGAAGAGCGCGGAGGAAGTTCGGCTCTCGTGGGAGTCAGACTGAAACTCAACTATTGGAGAGTTCGATCGATTGAAGGAGTTCGGCTAAGGCCCGACCGTTGGGAGTCCGAAGGAGCTCGGTCGGTTGAAGGAGTTCAGCTAAGGCCCAGCGATTGGGAGTTCGAAGGAGCTCGGCCGCTGAGCAGTTTGGCTAAAGCTTGGCTGCTGGGAGTCTGAAGGAGTGTGGCCGCTGAGCAGCTTGGCCGGTTGTAAGAGTTCGGCTTCTAAAGAAGTCCGACCGAAGGGGAAGCTTGGAGGAAATTCGGCTAAGATCCGACCGCTAAAGCTCTTCTATGGCTACCAGTTGCGTTAAGCTGAGCATCGAACCAGACTTCAACAGAAGCAGGATTTATCCCCAACAAGATCTAATTTTTTTTAAATCTAATAAATTATAAATAAAATTAGATCACATCTAACAAATTTATGATAAGAAATAGATCTATACAAACTAGGACAACTTCTCCACTGTAATGGATAAACCTTATAGTAGGACAACTTTATATCAGTTCATGTGATCAAAGTTTTTAATTTTAAATTTTATAATTAGATTATAAATTAGATCTAATCTAAAAATAATCTAAATATGTAAAAATAATCATGTAATAATTAACCTAGGCTCTGATACTAATTGAAGGAACCAGATCTAGAATTTTAGGGCAAGATCTTGAAACTTTTTCAAGATCTAGGCAACGGAAGATAGGAATTAATCAAAATTAATTCATACAAATTAGAGAACTCCTAGATCTAAGATTCTATTATATGATTATAGCATATGATTAAATTAAAAATTAAAAATATATGAAAGAAAAATATGTTGATCATATCAACATGCATCTATACTACATCAAATGTAGGTATGTAATAATAGATCAGATCCATATTACCTGTGCAAGTTAGATATGCTAACTTGCTGATCTAGGCTTGAGGATGAATATTCAAGCCATACATGCATTTGGCCTATAAGAGATGTCCACACGAGCCTATGAATCTCGATCAAAAGTTTGATTCTCGAAAATTAGCATAGTATGCTAGTACTGTGCTGATCCTTCTTCAACGGTCGATCCAGTTCTTTCTTCTTCAAGATTTCGACTCTCCAAAATATCAAAAGGAATGAAAGAGATTTTAAATCTAAGACAACTTTCAAACAAATCTCAAAGTTGGAGGACAAGAGAAGATCAAAAGAACCCTAGAAGAGGACCCTTTTCTTCTTCTCTGTTCTCTCACCTTGACATCTAGATTGGTGTTTATGAAATCCCCACGCCTAAGAGGTCTCTCATCCTAGTTTTTACATGCCTAAAAGCCCTCTCTAATGTCTAGAATATATCAGAAAATTAGCCCAAAATGAGCCTCTTATATAGAGATATGTAGGAGTCCTTGTCTAGGTCAAAGACCTAGAAAGGTATGTCCTAAATAGGCAATTTGTTAGGGCACGCAACACTTGGGTGCCCCCTCCATATTCCATGCCATGGACCATCAAGTTTGTGCACAAAAAAATCTTTCTTTCCACCATGGAAACCAGAGAGAAAATAAGGAGAGTGGGCGGCATAAAAGGGAGGAAGTTTGGTTTATTAGGATTCTATCTCATATAATTCAAAACCACAAATACCTACCATCCATTGACCTGGTCCATAACCAAACTCCGTATAAGAAAGAGAGGGAGAGGGGGGGAGGGGGTGGGGCATGTGTGAACATCAGGGAGAGAGGGATTTCCATGCTAAATAAAAGAGAGAGGGGACATGGAGGGCATGGGGTATAGGTGGTGCAAGGATGGAATCCTAGTCTTAATAGGATTCCATATTTGACTTGGTTGAATATGGTTTTTAAATCAAAAATTAAACTAGAAGCAAATTAATGCAATTAAATTATATCTTAATTTAATTAAGAATCTAATTAAATTATATTAAATTAAATTTAAATCTAATTTATTTTTTTAATTAAATTAGAAATTAGGTAGATCCAAGTCCTAATTGAACTGGGACTAGTTCTTCCTTCCAATTGGCTTATCCAATAAACCAATTGAACTTGATCCAATCAAGCTCAAATAAAATTTAATTAAATCATATTTAATTAGACTTAATCTCAACTCTCTGGCTTAATCAAATTAAGCTAATTAGTAATTTAATTGCTAATCGATCCTCCTACAATACTTGCACTAGGTTAAATATCAATTGTATTGATTATTTCATCCTAGAACGATTCTTAATCATTGATTAACCATCCAATCAGATTGTGAACACTAATGTGTGTCATCCCATAGGTCCAAACGTAAGCTGGTAGCATAGAAATAAATTTTCGTATCAATCAAAGTAACCATCTAGTAACGGTACCCGATGGTCGGATAGGTCAAATATGTAGAATAATATCCTTAGAACCCATGTGGATATAGTTTCCATATAATTCATCCCTTTGATCAAAATGCCTATAGGATACCTTAGAGTTCAACTGTTAACTCTGATCAGGCTGTCCACATTATATTTTAAATTATCAAATCCATCTCATGGATTACCATAGCCAAGATTTTACTATATTAAAATATAGTGATACATTCTTCTCCAACTCTTGGAGTGGTCAATCCCATCTTGATTATAACATCTCAAATTAGCAAAATAATAAATAAAAAATTTGTGTTGATTTATGTATGGTATGATAATTTATTTATGATATATTGGAGTGATTTGAGTGCAAATTATGACTATCTGTTATTGCAAGTTCTAAAAATTTTCTAAGTCTGAAAGCTAGCACCCATATGGAAAGGTATATGAAATATATATTTTTTTAAAATAAAAAATCTCAATAATCGATCCTTAGGTGTTGATAAATTGTAAAATAATTTTTAATAAATTTTGAAGATCTTTTAACTTGTTCGTTTAGAAGCAAGAAAGTTATAAAAGTTTTGAGTTTAGATAACTTGAACTAGAACCCAAATTTTAGATTCTTATTCATAAGGATTTTGATTTTTTTGATATTTTTATTGGTTCCAAATAGAGGGGTGTTCCTTATTTACATTTATATTTTAAAGTTAATAGAAAGTAAAATGAATGAGGACATTAAATTTTTGAAATGTAAATAAGCAAAGTTTTGAGTAAAGCTGTGAGTAGAGTATGAAAAATAAAATTCCTGAAATCCTGGTATCCAAGCTAATCCAAATTGAAATTGAGCTAGCCTGAGTCTTAGGCTGTAGAAATGAATGTTCTATTTTTCTAAGAGAGCCAGCCCAATTTCTAAGAGAGCTGGCTCGGCTGTCAATCAAGCCGACCCAAGTTGGAATCAAGCCAGCTCGATCAGTAGGAATAGAAAAGTGGTGCTGGCCGTGAAGCTTTAAAAGTGGTATTTTAAATAAATTTTTAGAAAAATAACTTAACATCTGGATTTCTTAGAGTGTGCCGCATAATCAAAAGTAAGAGTGGCGTGTGTTTGCTTCTTGATAGGATGACACCTAGCAAATTCTATTCCTTTTCCCAGATAAAAACCATCAATTCCCTTTTGGTCTTCTGTTCTGAGTTCTTTAGCTAAACAGAAAAGAAAAGAGAAGAGAAGGGAGCTGAAGGGGGTCTTGTTCTCAGTCAAAATAAGGGAGGATCAGTTAGGGAATAGAGAGAGATTTGGTGATAAACAAGGTGAAGAAAGAGGAAAAGTGCTGAAATTGAGGAAGCAAGGAAACCTATTTGGCCGACAGTAGGATTTTATTAGTTGTGGTGAGGATTTTGATTTCTAAATTGAGTTTTCAAATCTTTGTTATCAGATTTGAGGGCTTAGTAAGTTCAGTTTTATTGTTTAAATGGAGTTTGAAGATAAATTAAATTGCCTATGATGTTGAAATTGTTTAAATGGTTTAGCGATGTTTTGAAATGATATTAGTTGAATTTGAAATGAATTATGAGAATAGAAATATAGTTTAAATGAATGAAATCCCTGGGTTATGTAGAAGTTTAGTTAAACCTAAACTAAGGCAATTAAGATAAAGTGGAAGTGAATAGTTGAAAGGTCAAAAAAAGGATATTAAAGCAAAATAAGTGCAGTTCTGATTTTGAATTACATGGTATGGGTTTTAATTAGTATTTATTGATAATATTGAAAAAGAAAAGAGCTGGAAAGGTGCTTTGAATAAACCAAGTAGCTAGTGGCCAGATGAGCCGACCCAATTGTGTGAGACTGAGCCGATCTAGTTGTGTACCATGCCAACAGTCCAAAAATACTGCTCTCTATTTGGATTTTTCTCTAAAACCTAGCTGACCCAGTCCTAAATTGAGCTGACCCGATTTCCAATTGAGTTGACTCAGTCTCAGAGTGAGCCAACCCAGTTTTTGAACTTTACTATTGAGATAGATTCTTCTTCTGACACATTCCCGTCTTATCATGACCTATCTTCTCATGTTTTCAAGACTAGGGAGTGCCACTTCTGAGCTCATAAGGATAACATCATCTAGTCCAATTATAGTAATCCTATTAAACTAAAATAAAATATACTAACAGACCGAAGATTTATCATGAAAATTGTTATCAATTTTAGATATTATAATTATATTTTCTTATTTAATTTCATAAAAATATTGTTAAACTACTTATTATTTATAATAAAAAATATTTTGTTAAGAATCTTATAAAATGCAATTCGATCGAAATTTACATTCATCTGCAAGTTCTGTTTGCTTCGTCCTTGCAAAACTACTTCCCTGGTTCTGTACGTGGGAGAAGGGACTGGAATGTCATGCAGGTCCATGGTTCGCTGACTCACAGTGTAGAGCGATTCGTTAAGTCAGCTCTTGCCAGCTGGCATTTATTTACCATTAAAACACTATGCGCTCATATTGAGCGTCATTAGATATCTTGTCTTGCAAATTCTACTTGTCAGAGCAATGAGCTCGAGAATCGAGTGGTCTCTTCGGCCTATCCGCACGCCATCAACTGAAGCTCCAGCTCCTGCTCTTCTCCTCTGATCCAGCCGGTCGTGGCCGTGAAGAAGCGGGGATCTGGAATTCATTCCTTGTGGAAGCAAAGCAACGACCTAATGGGTACGGAGATCGAAGCATCAGCTTTTCTTTTTTTCCGTTCTTCGTAATGTTTTTTTTAATAATATGTTTAGGGGTTTCGTTTCTTAAGGGAATTAGGGTTTCTATTTAGATGATGCTGCCTTCTGTTTCTTGAAATGGTTCTCTCTTTGCGAATTATCGACTCTGTGCTGATCTTTGAGTTACTTGGGTACATGATTCGTAGAATTTTGGGTCTCTTCGCTGCCTAGATCTTGTTTTCTAGTTGTGTCATTTGGGTGTTTTCTGGGGATTATGGTTTCTTTGAACACTTCCTATCGTTGATTTGTCTATTTTCGTCATCGTCAAGGGTGGATGTCTTTGATTCGCGTTGGAACTCCAAACAAAAAAAAAGAAAAAGAAAGAAAAAAAAATCTTATTACTGTGAATTCTGCCGTTTGGTCATTAAAATTTATTTTAGTTGTTCGTACCTATCATGTCGATATTTTTGCGAGCCATCCGTTTGTCTGATCAACTATGACATGATTGATCTTGGGTGAATAAATTTCCTGAGTTACTTGGTTATATAAATTAAATGGGCGAAGAATACTAGGAAGATCAAATTTATGGATGGAATAAAGGGGCTGGATATTGTTTATCGTCTTCCAGTTTTCTTTCCCATATAAATGTTTAGATATTCGGCATGTTTAGGCTTTTTTTTTTTTTTTTAAGATAAAAAATTTTGGTGAATTTGAAATCTGTTTGTTGCTCCATAGTTTTCTTTTCTTTTCTTTTACCCCACCTTCTAATTATATATATGTGCTGACTGTCTTGTGGTTGATTGTGGAGGAAAATAGGTTTCTTCAGCGTTTGAGGAGAAGGGTGGTGGGAAGTTCAGGATAGGATTTTGAAGGAAAGGTGAAACTGGGTGATATTATCCTGGAGACCATCATGGGTGACTCAACAGCAATGACCATTGAGTTCCTTCGTGCTAGGTTACTTTCTGAAAGATCCCTATCAAGAGCTGCGAAGGAGAGAGCTGACCAATTAGCTAAAAGGGTAATTCTTTTTTTAATTTCTTAAGTTTCTATTTTCTTTGGTTACCAAAAAAAAAAAGGTTTCTATTTTCTTTTATCTAGATTGCCTTTTCGAATGAAGTGGGGTGTTGTTGGTTGTTTAGGTCATGGAGTTGGAGGAGCAGCTTAAGGTTGTTACAATTCAGAGGAAGAAGGCTGAGAAGGCCGCAGCAGAAGTTCTTGCTATTCTAGAAGCTCAGGGAATTGATGATTTCTCCGAATTAACTGATTCAAGCTCTGACCAAAATGAAGTTCCCAGTGGTATGAAAGGGTGTGAGGATACTTTTAAAGAAGATGAAACTTCCACAGCCTCCAAAATGGAGAAAAGTGAAGTTGAGGATGTGCTGTCAGGTTCAGAGCATGAAGTTTCCCCCTCTCAAGTTGGGAGCATATCATGGACAGGCTGCAGCAGTAGTCCAGATTTTCAGAAAATGCAGAAGGCAAAGCAAATCAGGCAAAGACAGAGACGGTGGTGTTTCATGTCATCTGCTGGATCTTCTCCAAAATATCATTTGGGAAAGTCATGCCGCAAGATAAAACTAAAGGAGATGGGGTATTTCTTTATAATCCTTTCTCCTTCTACTTCATTTGTGCATTCTATTGCATGTACTCCCCTGCTTGAATGTATCTTCTGTTAAATTATGTCTTTGTTTTGCCAGATCAGCAGCAAAGGATGACCCAGGCCAGCAAATTGTTGATGATGCTCATGCGAAGGCAAAGGTTACATGGTCATACATTAGTGATGATCAGCATGATTCCGGAAATGAGGTAGAAAACATGTTTCCAGGTTCTTCAATGCCATTTCCTCTTATTAATAAAAATGAAGATACTGATGCAATTGGGAGTGGGAGAGGTGAAGAGATGGAAAGAGTCCTAGAACAACAGGCCCAGCTGATTGGTCAGTATCAGACAGAGGAAGATGCTCAGACAGAATGGGAAAGAAAATACAGTGAGAATAAAAATACAACTACTGTATGTATCTTTCAACTTTAAATGCTTCATTTTGTGATGAATTTTATATAACACCAAATTATTTCAACTTCAAAAGAACTGGAGGAAGCTGGGGAAATCTGTACTTCGATATGGCTAATGCCATGGAGCAATTTTGCATGATGTCCTGCTTGACATAAATGCTCACATGTTTACCATGTTGAAGCTTGTGTGTCTAGGTTTTTTTCAAGCTGGCGGAACTGATTAGTTGGTAGTTTATGCACTGTCTTTTGTGTATCCATGGCACCAACCAGTTGGTAGTTTATTTTGAAATAAATCAACACTTTCCCTGCCACATCTGAGTTCAAATTTAAGCAACTAGTCAACAGTCTATTTGTTCTTTCCTTTCTGTGCAAAATGGGCTTCAGTATTTTGTATTGTACTAAGAAGACAGGTTTGAATTTGAGTATTATTCTTGAAATTACATCAATCACTTTTTTCTCCCCAAAAGTTGTCCTCATCTTGAAACCACCAAAGTATTACATTTTATCAAAATCTGTTTTCAAAATAGTTTGAATCCAAACTGCAGAAAGGAGTCTGTTATACCACCGAAAAAGGAGAGAAAAGAAAAAAAGAAAGCATAAAAAGGTATCTGCAAGGAGGTCTAATGAAAGTATCCAAATAATTCATAATCAAGGTCTCTAATAACATATGAAGAAGAAATGAAACAAGTTCTTTCATTTTCTTGATATAATACTCATTTTAAGTTATATATTTATTGTTTATTTGCAGATCCAAGTTATTTCATAACATGCATAGCGTATGCCTGGTTTGCTGTACAATATAAAGACATGAGTTGGCTTCATGAGACCTATGTTATAGTTGATTCCAATTAATGTTCATTTTGTCAAATATAGAAAGTTTTTTTCACTCTCTTCAAGCTAAATCATTTCTCATCATTTTTTCACATACAAAATATACAAGATATGATTTATTTATAATCTTTCAACTTGGAGACTTAGGATATGCTAAAACTTCTGGTCATGAAACAAAAATGCTAATGATTTAGAAATTGGAGATTTTATAGGAAAAAGGTTTGTTACATCAGTTAATATGTATATATTCGAAATGCAAATATGATATAGGTGCATATATGAACGCTTTTGTATCCGTGCATCATCTACACATGCGTGTGTATAAAATAATATATTTATGTATGTATGTATGTATATTTTATGCATATATGCATCCTCTTTGTTTGTTTTGCGCATGTACATGCGCACTTGTATTTTATATGAATACATGTTCTGGAAATTTCTGCCTTATGCTTTTATGTTTTTTTGAAAATGCAGTGCCTAAATTTTTTATTTTTTGAACTATATTTAGAAACACGACAAGTCCTCTATAATGCAGGCAGAAAAACTATAAAATGTGAGTACTATTAGTTGAGTTTTAAAAAGTATGTAAAATAAAATTTATTGCTTCAAATTTTGCCAATATACATGCAGTACTAGTCTCGCATACAGATTACATAACTATGATTTATCTGGGTCATCTGTGCTGTCTCCATTTTCTTTTGTTGACATCCAAACTGAAACCATGATCGTCTGAGGGGGGTTGTGTCTATCCATCCCTAACCATTTCAAATTCACTTTTCTAAGTTCTCTAGTGGTGCTACTTGAGTTTTCTTTTATGTAGTGGTCTGTAACTCCTTTAATTTTAACCATTCAATTTTCTGAAATTCTCTCTCTTTACCATGCAATTACGTTAACATCTCTTTTTTCTACATCATAGGCTTATGTACTTGTTACTAAACATACTGATCCATTTAAAAATGCTGTATTTATAAGTGTCTTAAAAACACAAGTTATGATGTTGCATTTCCAATATGTATTCCCCAATTAGATTACATAAAACCATTTTCTTCATCATTTATATTATGTTTTATTGATGCAAGGTGGCAGAAAAAAATCTGTTGAATGAGATTAGCTACACTTGTTAGGATTCGTCAACATAGTGGAAATAGATTTTAAAATATTTTTTGCATGCATCAATACTTGAAAACATGAGATCCGAATCCCAATCTCAAAATCACCTTAATGATTTTAATCAAACATAAACCAAATAGCAATTAATCAAGAAGAAGAAGATGATTACCCTCCAAAAGATATGATTGCTTGATTGGTATCCTTGAGGCACCCAAGTGTGTGCTCGCCAACGGTGATCCACACGGGACCTCGATCAAGGACTCTTCATAATCTTTTCTTGATGAACTTCTTTTGAAGATCTCGATAGCACCTCCCCACTTTACCTCTCCAACTCTTGGATCAAGGCTCTCTCTTCTTTCTCTCTTGGGGGCATGTGGAACCCTAGACCTTTCTAGGCGTGTGAAATAGATGAAATGCCCAAAGGTTCAGCCCTTTTTATAGCCTCCAAGTCCTAATCTTATTAGGACTTAAGGTAGTTACTTTAACCATCTTAACCACCCAACTAATTTACCATCCAACTAACTTGGGAGTTATCCTCTTACAACCACCATAACCACCCAACTAACTTGGGAGTTAGGGAGGAGAGAGGGCATGTGGAAAAGAGAAAGAGGTAGTGGGCATGTGGACTCTCCTTGGATGGGCTTTGACTAGTCAAAGCCAAATCTCTTTTATGAGTCCATGTTGATTAGGGATTTGGGTCTAATCCATGTGCTAGCATGTATCTCCCAAACCTAATAGGATTTCAAACAAATCCTTATTTGATTAGGACTTCTCAAGCCCAATCAAAAAGTCCATGATCAAATCTCTATTGTATGTGATTCATTGGATTCCACATCTAGCCAGCAGTAGGTCCAAGCTCATGTGCACCTTGATCCAACTAGAACTCTTCTAACTGATTAAGCCCAGGACATGTTAAGCCCAAGTTAATTAATTAGAACTCCTTTTAATTAATTACTAAATTAAACTCTTTAATTCATGGAACCTACAAGTCAAGATTGACGTCTAACTGGATGTCATGACTTATTCAGAAGATGTGAAAATTGGTGGAATACCAAAATACCCTTCCATGGTGAGTTACCGTGCAATTCAATCCTTCGATTATATAACATCCCGAAAAGGCTATGGGCATGGAATCATATCAAGCCTAGACATCTATCCATATATATCTTGATCTGATGATGATGATTTGGCTGATGAACCATTAGAAACTCTTTCTAACGTTCATTTTGCTCTGCGCAGAGACTCTCTGAGTCATCATCGTCCACATAGGATGTACTCTCCTCTTACGAGAAGTGATTGATTTTTTATTGATCACTTAACCTCTATACACACTTCATATCTAGAACATCCCACACAAGTCTCAAAGAGTCAGGTTAGGGTACGAACCAAACTGTAGATCCATATATATAAGGTACCATAGTGAACTTCGGTCTAAGGATCATTTACACCACTCTCACTGGAGAATCATCTATTGACATGCTCGTAAGGCTCCATCAGATGTCCTTCCTACGGTTAGTGAACTCATTTTCTAATGAGCATCTACATTCTCGTATTAGTGTCTCTATATAAGTAACAATCAGATCAATCACCCTCTTCATTGAGCATACATAGAATATGCCAGTTTTATCGATATCATTGATTCCGGACTCAATGATCCTATGACTGGGAATGAATTAGATCAGGACTATTGAGGTTTTAGATCTCACTAGCATGATCTCATCATGGCTTTAAAACTATAGCCCTAATCTATGGGGTTCGTCATAATCTTTAATTAAGTCATAAAGAGATAATAAGATACAACATATGACGAAACATAATGCCTTATACTATCAATGAATGAATAATGTCATGTACATGAGTAGTAAGATAATAAAGAAAAGTCCCGTTGCATCATCCGTGCGATTTACTTGCAGGGCACTATTCTTTCAGCACTTTGTGTGCTTATATCTTTATTATACTGCATTTTAATATCCACGTTCTAGAAGTGTACTTTAATGTTCCATAATGATAACTGTTGTTTCCTATTCTCTCCAGTAACGAGTATATTATGCTTACATGAGCTTGCAATGAGGTCTTCATTTGAATATTACCGATCAACACATCTATAAAAGGTTTATTTGCATACATTTTAGAATAATCTAGATTTGGGTCACCACCAAAAACATTTCACTTGTATGGTGACTGCACTAAATATTTGTGGGAAACAGCCCTTTCTGAACCATGGGAATCCTATAGACAAGGATTCTCATTGTTTTGTTTCAATTTCACTATCATTACAAACTGGCTAATATTTCTGTAAGAAGATGACCATTATTTTCAATATTATTATCTGATGTGTTACTTGTCTAATGCCTTTAGCAAAGGCAATATCTTTTTGGATTATAAAGAATTTGTAGCAAGGCTTGTTGTGCTGGTACCGAAACGCATACCGGTTGCATGGCAGTATGGTACAATATGCAACCATGTCATTCTGTTCCGAGCCCATGCCAACACAATAGAGCTAGAAATGGAGAGGGATAGGAAGGAAGAGAGAGAGAGAGAGAGAGAGCAGGAGGGGGAGGGGGAGGGGGAGAGGGAGAAGGAAAGAGACCAAGAGGGAGAGAGGGGAAAGGAGGGAGGGAAGGAGGGGGAGAGAATGCCGACTTCACTTAAAAAAAGAAAAATCAAAAAGTATGGGCCAAAGCAAATTAGGGGCTCTGTCCTTGTTTCGCTGGAGGAGATTGGGGCTCCAAATCCTCCTCTCTCTCCTCCCCCCTTCTTCCTATCCCTCCCTCCCTCCTTGTCTCTCTGTTTTTTCCCCTCTTTCCTTCTCCCTCTCCTCCCTCACTGGTTTCTCGAAGAAGGGGAGTGGAACCATGCCGGTCAGGTTCAGGGCATTATGGAGTTCCTTGAATTTTGTAGGAAAGGTAATGATTCTTTCTACTATCAAGTACAAATCCTTTTCCATTGAAGAAAGCCTCATATACCTTGAGGAGGCATGTAACAATTAGATGCTGTATTAATTAGTTCTTGAAACTTGCATATCTCCTCAGGGAACTAGAATATTTTTATATTGTTCACTCATGATGTAAGGAATTCCAAAATGGAATGTGACAATTTTTGAACCGGCCAGTCAACTGATTGCTGGTGGGAAACAGCAAGAAAATCTACAGCATAAGCATCTATACTTGACATTTGACAGCAATATTTAATTCAATTGAGCGTATGTTAGGATGGTGATTCAAGTGTGAAGGATTGGTTTTGTTGGTGCAGAATCTGGTTGACGCTGGATCAAGTTGGAGTTGAGGAAGAAGAGGTCGCCGTCGGTGACCTGCAAAATAAAGTTTCGTTCGGAGTCGTTGGTGGTGGCTCCGGCAGGACCTCCGACGATCAAGTCAGCTCTTTTGGCCAACAGAAGTGGAGTGCTCAGGAAAGAATTCAGTAGAGTTTTGGGAAGAAGAAGAGAGCTTAGAGAAAACGTATCTGGAGGGTCCCTTTTTATAGACGGAGCCTGTAGCAGATTGATAGTGATAGCCGTAACCGTTCGGTAGTGGGCCGCTTGGGGCCATGTGGGGTTTGTTATGGAGAGGTGCCGTCTGTAGCAAACTGATAGTGACAGCCATAACCGTTCGATAGTGAGCTGCTCGGGACCACGTGGAGTTTGTTACGAAGAGAGGTGCCGTCTGTAGCAGATTGATAGTGACAGCCGTAATCGTTTGGTAATGGGCCGCTCGGGGCCACATGGAGTTTGTTATGGAGAGAGGTGTCCGTTGTCGTGATGTGCCTGTTTGTTGAGATTTAGTAGTCGAAGTTCGGAGGAAGCAGGCATTGGTTGGTGAAGAGCTTTGACATATATCAATTTTAGAGGAGTTCGGACTCCTAAAGGGAACACGGCTAGAGGAGATCATCCGAAAGGAATGCTAGTTGAAATCTGAAAGTAATCCGCTGGAGGAATCCGGATGAAGTTTGATCGATGGAGAAGTCCAGGAGTCTGACTGATGGAAAAGTCTGGCTGAAGGAGAAGTCTGGGAGGAGTTCGGTTGAAGGAGAAGTCCGGATGAAGTCCGACTGATGGAGAAGTTCGGCTGCTGAAGGAGTTCGAAAGGGGTTCGGCCGCTGGAGGAGTCCGGAGGGAGTTCGGCTGCTGGAGGAGTCTGGAAGGAGTTCGGCCGCTGGAGAAGTTCGGAAGGGGTTCGGTCGTTGGAGGAGTTCGGTTGCTGAAGGAGTTCGAAAGGAGTTCGGCCGCTGGAGGAGTTCGGCTGCTGAAGAAGTCCGAAAGGGGTTCGGTCGCTGGAGGAGTCCGGATGGAGTTCAGCCGTTGGAGAGTTCGGGAGGGGTTCGGTCGCTGAAGGGTTCGGAAGGGGTTCGGCCGCTGGAGGAGTCCGGGAGGGGTTCGGCCGCTGGAGGAGGTCGGCTGCTGAAGGGGTTCGACTGTTGGAGGAAGAATTCTAGATCGAAGTTCTTCCGTGATTATCGATTATATTAGGCTAAGCATTAAACTGGACTTCGGCGGAAGTGGGGTTTATCCCCAACAATAGTACCCCTACTCCCGAGTTCGAAATTCGAAGGGATGAAAAAAGGTGACGGCCGAAGTCTGGTCCCGGGTTCCCGTGCTTGTTGTTTATTGCGGACGCCGAGCTCATTATGGACGTCGGGCCTATTGTGGACGTCGAACTAGGATCTCTCTTGCAAATCAAGATAAGGTTCTGCCTTTCGCATTTGACGTAGTCAGGTTGTCGTGGGAAAACACATGTTAGAATTCTCCACCGAACTTCTCCACATCTTTGGTCTACGAGGTTCTGACTTTTGCTCATGTTAGGACGAGGTTCTCCTTCCGTTTCTAATAGGCTGTAGGAGCACATTAGGGCCATTGTCGGAGCCTCTCCTCTCACCTCGTCTAAAATGAATGAGGCTTTCGACTTTGCTTATGTTAGGATGAGGTTCTCCTCCTGTTCCTAACGAGTTGTAGGGGTACATTAGGGTCGTTATCGGGGCCTCTCTTCTCACCTCGTCTAAAATGAACGAGGTCTTCGACTTGGTTCACGTTAGTACGAGGTTCTCCTCCTGTTCCTAACGGACTATTGGGGCACATTAGGATCGTTTGTCGAGGACTCTCCTCTCACCTCGTCTGAAATGAACGAGGCTTCGACTTTGCTCACACTGGAAAGAGGTTCTCTTGTTCCTAACGAGCTGTAGGGGCACATTAGAGCCGTTGTCAGGGCCTCTCCCCTCATCTCGTCTAAAATGAACGAGGCCTTCGACTTTGCTCACATTAGGACAAGGTTCTTCTCCTATGTTCCTAACGAGCTGTAGGGGCACATTAGAGCCATTGTCAGGGCCTTTTCCCTCATCTCGTCTAAAATGAACGAGGCCTTCAACTTTGCTCACGTTAGGACAAGGTTCTCCTCCTATTCCTAACGCGCTGTAGGGGCACATTAGGGTCGTTGTCAGGGCCTCTCCCCTCATCTTGTCTAAAATGAACGAGGTCTTTAACTTTGCTCATGTTAGGACGAGGTTCTTCTTCTATTTTTAACGGGCTGTAGCGGCACATTAGGGCTGTTGTCAGAGCCTCTCCCCTCATTTCGTCTAAAATGAATGAGGCCTTTCGACTTGCTCATGTTAGGGCGAGGTTCTCCTCCTGTCCCTATCATGGCAATAGGGGCGCAAATGGGCCGTTGAATGGGCCTCTCCCCTCCTGTCTTTAAAAATCGGAGGTCTTCGACTTGCTTATGTTAAGGCGAGGTTTCCCTCCTGAACCCTATCATGGCAATAGGGGCACAAATGGGTCGTTGAATGGGTCTCTCCCCTCCTGTCTTAAATAACCGGAGATCTTCGACTTGCTCATGTTAGGGCGAGGTTTCTTCTTGTCCCTATCATGGCAATAGGGGCATAAATGGGTCGTTGAATGGGCCTCTCTCCTCCTGTCTTAAATAACCGGAGAGTCTTCGACTTGCTCATGTTAGGGCGAGGTTCTCCTCTTGTCCCTATCATGGCAATAGGGACACAAATGGGTCGTTTGAATGGGCCTCTCCCCTTTCTTCTGTCTTAAATAATCGGAGGTCTTCGACTTGCTCATGTTAGAACGAGATTCTCCTCCTGTTCCTAACATGACACTAGGGGCATAGATGGGTCGTTGAATGGGCCTTTCCCCTCCTCCTGTCTTAAATAATCGGAGGTCTTTGACTTGCTCATATTAGGACGAGGTTCTCCTGTTCCTAATATGGTCACTTTTGATTGTTTCTTTCTTGTCGTCATATAGTTTTTGCACCAAGAAACAATAATGTTGAGAGAAGTTTTATTGAAGAAAAATTACTAGCAGTACATTCTCAGATTTTTTGAATTCCAAGGTCGTGGGAGCGTTGTTCCTTTGAGCTCCTTCAGACGATAATCTCCAGGTCACACGACCTCCTCTATTTCATACGGGCCTTTCCAATTTGGGGCAAGCTTTTCCTGACTCTAAGGCTGAGAGATGGTGGCTCGCTGAAGCACTAAGTCTCCCATTCTGAACATTTCACCTCTAACTCTCGAGTTATAGTATCGGACCACCCTTCGCCTGTAGGCCGCCATCCGAATTTGGGCTTCCCCTCTTTTTTCTTCCAGCAGATCGAGGTTGGCTCTGAGGTTCTGTGAGTTATGCTGCTCATTGAAGGCCACGATCCGTGCTGATGGGAGCTTAAGCTCGGTTGGGATGAATACCTTCGTTCCAAAAGCCAATGCGAACGGTGTTTTCCCAGTCGGCAACCTTTGAGTAGTTCGGTACACCCAGAGGATGTGGTAGAGTTCGTCCGCCCAGGCTCCACTTGCTCTGTCGAGTCTTGTCTTGATGCCTTGCAGTAGGATCTGGTTGGTCACTTCAGCTTCCCCATTTGCCTGTGGGTGAGCTACCGACGTGAAGTGATGGGATATATCTAGATCTTCACAGAACTCAGTGAACCTCATCCCAGTGAACTGTTGCCCGTTATCTGTTATGAAAGTTTGGGGCAGACCAAACCAGCAGACGATTGACTTTCAAACGAAGTCCTGTACCTTGGCCTCAGTAATTTTTGCTAGTGGTTCGGCTTCGACCCATTTGGTTAAGTAGTCGATCGCAACTAGGAGGAACTTCCATTGTCCGGATGCCGTTAGAAAAGGGCCAAGTATATCCATCCCCCACTGCGCAAATGGCCAAGGTGCACTTAGTGGAGTAAGCTCGGAGGTTGGCTGTCTTTGTATATTTGCATTTCTCTGACAACAGTCACATTTTTTAATATACTCCATAGAATCATGGTACAAGGTCGGCTAATAGTATTCTTGCCGAAGTAGTTTTTGTGATAGAGATCTGGCTTCTATATGACTTCCACAAATTTTCTCGTGCACTTTTCATAATGCGAGGTCGGTCTCTGAAGGTCGAAGATATCTTAGCAGTGGTAGCGAATACGACCTTTTATACAACTTGCTCTCATACAAAACGTGTCGGAAGGCTTGATTCCTGAGTTTCCAAGCTTCTTTCGGATCACGAGAAAGAACTCCCTCTTTGAGATAGGCAACTAACGGGTCAATCCAGCTCGGCTCGAGCTCCGTCTGCATAACAAGCTGTGATTTCTCTGAACTTGGGCATTTTAGAGTTTCAAAAAATACTTCTTTAGACAGTTTGGCTGGAGCTGAAGTGGCCAATTTAGAGAGGAGGTCGGCTCTTGTATTTTCTGCCCTCGGAATCTGTCGAATGCCAAAACTATTGAAGGTCGGAGTTAATTCCTTTACTTTCTCAAGGTATTTCATCATACTTTTCTCCCGTGCTTCATAGTTGCCACTAATTTGACTGACCACTAATTGGGAATCACTGTAGACTTGAAGCTGATCTATTTTTAACTCTCTTGCTATTTTTAATCCGGTGATCAACGCTTCATATTCGGTCCCATTATTAATTACAGAAAATTCGAAGCGTAGCGCGTACTTGGCGACGACTCCCTCGGGGTTGACTAAGACTAACCCCGCATTTGCTCCAGCGGAGTTGGACGAACCATTCACGTACAGAGCCCAAAAATCTTCGGAAAGGTCGGCACTTTCTTCGGGGAGGCTCGGTTGCAACCACGGGATGTCGGTCTTATTCTGTTTAAGCTCGGCTTCATCTGGAATGGTGCATTCAACTATGAAGTCGGTCAGTGCTTGAGCTTTGATTGCTGGCCGAGGTCGGTAGTTGATGTCGAACTCTATTAATTCAATGGCCCATTTTGCAATTCTTCCGGAAGCATCCATTTGATGAAGGATTGCTCTGATCGGCTGGTCAATGAGGAGCATTATAGCATGTCCCTGGAAGTAAGGTCGAAGTCTTCTTGCTGCAATCAGAAGAGCATAAGTCAATTTTTCCAACTTTGTATACCTGGTCTCGGCATTCCTTAGGATCTGGTTTATGTAGTAGACTGGTCGCTGTACTTTTGCCTCTTCTTTGACCAGGACTGTCACTAGCGCCGTAGGGAAGACCGCGAGGTAGAGAAATAGCTCCTCTCCGGATTTGGGTTTGGCTAGTAGGGAGGTGAGTCGAGGTAGTTTTTGAGCTCATCGAACGTCTTTTGGCATTCCTGAGTCCATTGAAAATCTTTCGATTTTCTGAGGATTTGGAAGAAGGGCATGCAGCGTTCGACCGACCTCGAGACAAAACGATTCAAAGACACCACCTTTTCGATCAAGCGTTGAACTTTTTTAATGGACTTCGGAGCGGTCATCTCCTGGATAGCTCGAATTTTCTCCGGGTTGGCCTCAATCTCTTGTCTCGAGATCATCAATCCCAAAAATTTTTCTGAGGCTATCCCAAAGGCGCACTTGGTTGGATTTAGCTTCATCTTGTATTTCCTGAGCGCATCGAAAGCTTCTTTAAGGTCGGCGACATGATTGACAATCTTTCAGCTTTTGACCAGCATGTCGTTAACGTAAACCTCCATATTGCGGCCGATCTTCTCCTTGAAGATTTTATTGACCAAGCGTTGATTAGTCGTGCCTGCATTTTTAAGCCCGAAGGGCATGATCTTGTAACAGTAAAGACCACGGTTAGTAATAAAAGCAGTCTTCTCCTCGTCCTTCAATGCCATCCGAATTTGGTTGTAGTCAGAGAAGGCGTCCATGAAGGTGAGGAGCTAGCCTGAAGTCGCGTCCATCAGTTGGTCGATTTTGGGCAAAGGATAGCTATCTTTTGGGCAGCTTGTTAAGCTTCTTAAAGTCGATGCACATCCTCCACTTGCCGTTGGCTTTCTTGATCAGGACTACGTTAGAGATCCAAGTCAGATAGCTGACTTCTCGGATAAATCCGGCGTTGAGAAGATTGTCGACTTCTTCTGCTATTGCCTTCTACCTTTTTGGTGCATGACCTCGAACTCTTTCTTTCACTGATCGATGTTGGGGGTCAATGGCCAGCCAATGTTCCATAACCTCGGCGTCAATCTCAGGCATATCCGCCAGAACCTAGGCGAAGACATCGGCATTCCTCCGTAAAAAGGTGATGAGCTGCTCCTGAACTTCATTTTCCAGATTGGAGTCAATTTGCATCGTATGCTCCGCATTTTCATCATTCAGGGGGATGGTCATAAGATCTTCTATGGGCTCGCCCCATTTTTCGGCAAGGTCATCGCGGACATCTAGCCGATCAACAGGATAAGGGTCGGACTGTTCTTTCTTTTGCAGGATAATTGAGTAGCAGTGCCTTGTCAGAGCTTGATCTTCCCTGACCTCTCCGATCCCATAACTTGTCGGAAATTTTATCTTCAAATAATAAGTTGACACCACCGTCCGAAGTGCATTTAGACCAGATCGGCCGAGAATTGCATTGTAAGCAGAAGGAATCTTTTTAACCAGGAAATCCACCTGCACTTTGGATTGTCTTGGATATTACCCTGCAGCCACGGCTAGAGTTATTATACCTTCAACTGGTACTGTAGCACCAGCGAAGCCTATTAGGAGGGAGTTTATTGGTCCAAGCTGACCATTAGATATTGACATTTTGGAGAAAGCATCATAAGACAAGACGTCAACCGAACTTCCATTATCAACTAGGATGCGACGTACATCATAGTCTGCTATATTTAAAGAGATTACAAATATGTCATTATGCGGGAACTGTACTCTCCGTGTATCTACCTCAGTGAAGGTTATGGATTCTTCAGTCTTCCGTCTCTTCACCGATCCCTCAGATCCGCTGGCCTCTTCTTATCGAAGTCCCTCAGAGATAGTGTTGATGATGCCGAGAGGCGGTTAATCTTCTTGTTGTTCCTCCCTTTTTGGTGGTTCTGGCTGCAGCAGTGCCCTCGGCCGATCTTCTCTTGCTTCAGACCGGCATCTGAGGAATCGATCCAGCCGGTCTCTCCTGATGAGCTTCTTGATCTCGTCTTGGAGTTGAATGCATTCTTCAGTATCGTGGCCGTGGTCACGATGGTAGAGGCAGTATTTGCTAGGATTGCGCTTGTCAGGATGAGTGCGCATTCTTTCAGGCCTCGGTAGTTGCTCCTTGATCTCCATCGATACTTGCATTTTTGGTGCATTGAGGGAAGCGTAGTTGTGAAATCTTTTAGGGAGAGAACTTATTCGTGCCCTTCTGTCGGGGCTTCTTTGACGACGAGCTCGAGGAGTTCGGGCTTGCTTGCACTCGAGGGGAGTCCATGAGTGCGGCCGAACTTCATTCGGCCCTCCATCAGCTGCGGGTTTATTAGACTCGCCTGCCTGCCGCTCTCCTGCGGCTTCCTCATCTTTTAATTTGAAGGCTTCTTTCGTTCAGGCATATCCTTCAGCCTGAGCTAGTAGATCGACAAAGTTTCTAGGGTACTTCTCCAGGGAGAACAGCAAATCATTTTCTGAAGGCCGCCCTTAAGTGCGCCATTGCAACAGACTGGTCCAGGTTCCGGACCTTTAATGCAGCAGCATTAAATCGAGTGACATAAGCCTGGATAGATTCTTCCTCCTGCTTGATATTCATCAGGGAATCTAAACCTCGATGCGGACGTCGGCTGCTGACGAAGTGAGCCGTAAACTGATGGCTCATCTGATCGAAGGAAAAGATGGTACCCGGTTTAAGTACTGAGTACCAATTTCTTGCTGCTCCTTTTAAGGTAAATGGAAAAGCTCGGTATAAGATGGCATTTGGTGCATCATGGAGCAGCATCATGATCCGGAAGGCCTCCAGATGATCGATCGGATCATAGGTTCCGTCGTAGCTTTTAAATTGGGGGGAGCTTGAAGTTCGGCGGAACGGGCTCTTGCATAATTCAAGGAGAGAAAAGGGGATCAGTGCAGATGTTGTCATGGTGAGCCGGGGCGACGTGGCGGAGTTCCTCAATCCGCCGGTCCATCTTTCGCAGTTTCTGATCGAGAACGTCATCTCAATCGCAGATCTTGGAAGGCTTCTGACTGTAGATGGAGGTCTCTTTCAGAGAAGAATCATGATCCGAACAAGGATCCTCTGCTCTGTTTTTTTTTTTCAGGGGCGATGGGTATGCTAGCCCAAGTGCTCCTCCTTGGGATTGGTTCTTGACATTCCGATGGTGGGTTTTCTAATGGAACCACCATCAGGGGCTGCCGTATGACCTGCACCATTTCGGTGAGACCCGGAATTCGCTGCATCAGCAGGTTAAACTACTCCGGATCTACCGTGGCCGCTGATGGAGGAGGTTGAAGCACCGGTGATGGAGCACGAACGGATGGATCTGGCTCAGATCTGGCGGCAGAAGCGGTAGATCTTCGGGTAGTCACCTTCTTTGGAGATATTTTTTGAGATTGAGGGAGAGGATGGAGATGAACCTTGAAGAAGAAGATCCTACATGGATCGACTGAGCACTCCTTTAAGAACAAGGGTACCTCTAGAATAGAGGGGCTCTCTCTCTAGCACCAATCCTGTTAGTGTAGAATCTGGTTGATACGTCGGATTGAGCTAGAGTTGGGGAAGAAGAAGATCACCATCAGTGATCTGTAAAATAAAGTCTCCGTCTGAAGTCGGTGGTGGTAGCTCCGGCAGGATCCTCCGATGATCAAGTCAGCTCTTCTGGCCAACAAAAATGGAGTGCTCAGAAAAGAATTCAGCAGAAGTTTTGGGAAGGATAAGAAGAGCTTAGAGAAAACATATCTGGAGGATCCTTTTTTTATAGATGGAGCCTATAAGCAAGACTGATAGTAACAGTCGTAACCATCTGGATAGTAGGCCACTCGGGGCCATGTGGAGATTTATTATGGAGAGAGGTGTTGCCTGTAGCAGACTGATAATGACAGCCGTAACCATCTAATAGTGGGATCGCCTATAGTAGACTGATAATGACAATTGTAACTATCCAATAGTGGGCCGTTCAGAGCCACGTCGAATTTATTATAAAGAGAGGTGTTCATTATCATGATGTGCCCGTTCGTTGAGATTTAATAGTCAAAGTTCGGAGGAAGCAGGCATTGGTTGTGAAGTGCCTTGACATATATCAATTCCAGAGGAGTTCAAACTCCTAAAGGGAATACAACTAGAGGGGATCATTTGGAAGGAATGCTAGTTGTAATCTGAAAGTAATCTACTAGAGGAATTTGGATGGAGTTCAACTGATGGAGAGGTCCAGAAGAAGTCTGACTGATGGAGATGTTCGACTAAAGGAGAAGTTTGGAAGAAGTTCGACTGCTGAAGGAGTCCAGAAGGAGTTTGGATCTTGGAGGAATTCGACTGAAGGAGAAGTCTGGGAGGAGTTCGGCTGAAGAGAAATTCGCAGGAAGTCCGACTGATGGAGAAGTTCGGCTGCTGAAGAGTTCGAAAGGGGTTCGATCGCTGGAGGGTCCGGAAGGAGTTCGGCCGCTGGAGGAGTGAGAGGGGTTCGACCGCCGGAGAGTTCGACTGCTGAAGGAGTCCGAAAGGGTTTGCCAGGAGGAGTCCGGAAGGAGTTCAAAAGGGGTTCGGCCGTTGGATGAGTTCGAAGGAATTTGGCTGCTGGAGGAGTCCGGGAGGGGTTCGGCCGCTGGTGGAGTTCGGCTGCTGAAGGAGTCCAAAAGGGTTTGGCCGCGGAGGGTTCGGATGGAGTTCGCCGTTGGAGGAGTCCGGGAGGGGTTCGGCCGCTGGAGGAGTTTGGCTGCTGAAAGAGTCCGAAAGGGATTCGGCCGCTGGAGGAGTTCGGATGGAGTTCGGCCGTTGGAGGAGTCTGGGAGGGGTTCGGCTGCTGGAGGATTCGGCTGCTGAAGGAGTCCGGAAGGAGTTCAGCCGCTGAAGGAAGAATTCTTGATCGAAGCTTTTTCGTGATTACCAGTTATATTGGGCTAAGGATCAAACTAGACTTCGACGGGAGCAGGGTTTATCCCCAACAGGTTCAAATGCCATACAGAAGTTATTTGTGTGTTTGCCTGTTTCATCAAGTAAAACTAGTACTTGCTATAAACACATTCCTATGCAAGTAGTCATTACTGGAAAACCCACTTATGAAATGGATTCAATTTGGTTTTTGTGAAACTGAAAAACCCATGGGAAATGTTTGGAGATGTGCATAGCTACACTTACCGGGAAATGCTTTAACTTTAAGAGAAAGACCAAGAAAACCACATTTGAAATTTCTAGTGGTTTACTTATGGATTTTCATGTGTTCTGTAGTCATTTCCTTAAGGAAAATCTTCATTTGTTTCCATTTGTCTTATTGATTTCCATGCCTATTTGTTGAAGTTGAAGCAATAGTTAAGAGTGGAAAACCAAAACTGTCAAGCTTTTGTCCCAAGTCCTACCCATGTTTTAGAGTAGTGATAAAAAGAGTTTTAGTCTTACAAATTTCTTTAACCAGAATTTGTTTCTGTATGAACAAACATTGTATAAGTTTGACATGCCTTAGTTTGATTGATTATGGTTCAAGATTTAATTCATCCTACATCTTCTGAATTTTTTCTTGCTTTTCCTATTCATTTGAGCTATATCTTAGGTTGGTTGGTCGTATGATGAGTTATTTTAATTAGGGTTGCTAGTCATTTAATATAAACTCGGTAAGTTAAATTGCATATAGACAATATAGATCAATGGAATTGTTTGCTTTGTTCTATATTATGATGGTGGACTTTGTATTGAAATTTGTGAATGATGTAACTATAATGGATCCAAGTTTTTGGCATTGAGAGCCTATTTATGCATATTGGTTACGGTGGCGACATGATAATGAGCTGTCTGAACTAAGTAATTAGGATGTTTTGTTTAGGCCATTTTTGTTGCAGCTGGCACTTGATGTTTGGATGTGTGGTATGTCAACCGTGCTGCTTCTTTGTGTTTTGTAGAGTAATTCAGTAGTTAAAGTTTTGGCATTTGCCAAAAATAACCATGTTGTACTTGCTGAGTTAGATTTGGTGGGAGGTTGTTCTATTTGACCGAGTTACATAACTTGCTGAATAACTTAATTTTCTTAATTTTGCTCCCATCCCATTGCTCACATTACTGAAGCATATCCCTTTTTTGGTAATTTGCCCTGTTGTTTAATTACATTTTATTTGTTGATTTGCTATAGATTTGTAATATTTTGGTCTCCAAATTCAGGGCTATCGTGAATCTGGGAACCAGCTTCATGTAACTCAAAATAGTAGAGAATCAAAGGATGAAGACACTGAGCATGTGGATGAAAAGCCATATTATGATGGAGAGGCAAAACCAAGGGCTGAAAATTTGCCCACCATAGCAGCTGAAAGTCTATCCACTGTCAGGATTGTTCAAATATCTCATAGTACACATTCAGAAAAGATGGGTGGAAGCCAAGAAGCAACTACTGCAGCATTATCTGATGGCTTTGTGCCAGTAACAACAGCTCCTAGCAGAAGTAATTCCCATGTTTGCAGGGATGATTTCTTGGGTCAACAATATGATGAAGCAGCAGTTGGAGAAATTGAAGGCCCTTCTGGGGGAGGGACTTTTACTAATGCAAGGAAGAAGCAGAATCAGGAACTAAAATATGACGACCCTGACAGTGGTGCTTCTAGCAATCCAAACTTACATCCACCTGGGCATGAAATCCTTGATGTACCATCAAGTGGGAGTCCTTCCTCTGCAATTTCTAGTAACAAAATCTCCAAATGGGGATCATCTGATTTGCAGTTGTCTATGAAACCCAGCAGCAACTTGGGGGTTGTGTTGGAAGCTCTCCAGCATGCTAAGGTATCACTACGACATAAACTCAATAAGTCACCTTTGACAAATCAAGGCACCCTGGTTAGTGCAACACCAACGTATGCAAATTCTTGGGCAAATATATCAGGTGATGCTTTGAAAGTTCCTGTTGGTTCTGCTGGTCTGTTCAGATTACCGACAGACTCATCTCCCCAGTCACACTTTGGAGGACATGAGATCTATGGTTCAAGATTAAGGTTGGCAGCTACTAGTCCTTACGTTAGATATGCCAGCAATGCCAATGGTTACCCTTACCAGATTTCTTCACATATAGAACGCAGATCTGGGGTTTCAATGAACAATAAGTCTTTTGATCCGTACCATTTGGTTACAGGAGTTCCTGCTTCCAGTGGTTTCTCCTTTTCTTGTACCAATGCGAGAACAGGATTGCATGCTGATTACCAAAACCCAACAGAGAGACAAACCTTGCCTGATAGGAGACAAATAACTCAGACAGATGTTAGGATTGGAGTACCTGCTGATTACCAAAATCCTACAGGGAGACAGCCTGAGATTCCAAAACCTCACTCAGATATGAGAATTAGGCTGCCACCTGAAGATCGATACTTGATACGTGGCCATGACATTACTCCTGATATGCAGCTGTTGTAGCTATTGCTATAGAATGTTTTTACCTGTTAGTAACGAGATATTTTGGCCTTTTTTTTGTCATTTGTCATAATCTGGTTCACCTATATTTCATCATTGTTTTGCCAGTTTAACATATATAGCATCTGCATTCCGGGTATTTCGCTTATAAATTAAAAAAAAAATACTGATGCCTATTCCTCATGCTTTGATGTGCTTGTTCATTGGACTAGCAATGGTATGTGGGCTTTGAAGTGATGTTTGGTTTGTACCTTATATCGTCATATTCGACCTGTTTAATCTCGTCTAGCATCCTGCTGCAGTCTGAGCTTGTTATGATGTAAATATTTCATGCTTGTGGAGGAGTAGCTGCCAAGAATTCTCAGATTGTTACTATAGTTTCTTGTTACATTCATGCCCTACTATTCCTGTAAATCTTCCTGTAAATCTTTGTTTCGATTTATGATTAGCTCAATTACCTTGTATGTCTTACATCTGTTTTCTTGATGATGTCTGCCCATAGCATGTGCATGGGATGGTAAAATCGAATCGACCTGATGGGTACCCATCATACCCAAATCCAGTCAAATTTGAAAAATAAGATTTGATAGGGTTTGGAAAAAATTCAAAAACTGTAGCACAGGTATGGGTAGTGCTATTTTTTATTCAAACCCAATCCTGATCCGAATCTATGGGTAATATCCAAAATAACTTATATTCGAATATACATATACACACGTGTGTGTGTATTATATATATATATATATATATATATATATATATATATATATATATATATATATATATATATATATATATATATATATATATATATATATACATACATACATACATGTGTACATATACATACATATATATATATACATACACACGTGTGTACATATACATACATACATATATACATACGTGTATATATACATCCATCCATACATACATACATATATATATATATATATATATATATATATATATATATATATATCCATATATATATATATATATATAGCCTATACCTATATATCCCATGCTTATGTATGTATGTATGCCCCTATGTATGTGGGATGCTATGTATCTATGTATCTTTATATATGTATGTGTGTATATATAGCCACATCTACATACATGTTTGCATACATACATAGCCATACATATATATCCCATATATATATACGCCACATCCCATACATACAGCGCCGACACTATATATATATATATATATATATATATATATATATATATATATATATATATATATATATATATATATATATATATATATATATATATGACACACACATACATATATATATATATATACACATACATATACACACACACACACACACATACATATACACACACACACACACACACACATACATATATATATAGTTAATATAATAATTATATTAGTTTTATTAATTATTAAATTATATTTATATATATATTTTCTTCATTTTCATTATCTTTTAGTATTTCAAGCTTTTTTCACTTAATATTTTTATTATAGAATAAGATAATTAATATTTTTATATCTTAAAAATATTATAATTTTTAATTTTTTATTTTTTTGAACAAGTTTTAATAGATGTAGTCTTGTTTTATTTAAAATTAATATTTTTTCATATTTACTTAAAAATTATTTTGGTTTATTTTTTTAGGTATGGATATAGATTAGTGTTGCTCCAAGAATTAATTTTGATGATTATAAAGCATTTGAGGAGATTATTAATAAATTTAGCTTGAAAAAAAGGCTTTTTATATTTCAGGGGTAAAATCATAATTTTATCAAATTTTGATCTAAGAGCATCAAGAGCAAGTAATAGAAGATTTGTGATATGTTGGAGGTAATTTCATATTTTTTGGATGTATATTTTGAGAGAAAATTAAGTTTGAAGAAAATGGATCGACCCTTAGGTCGATCCCTGTCAAAGGGACTGATTTGCACACCAAAGGGAACGACCCCTAGGTTATCCCCTTGTGCCAGGGGTCGATCTAAGGGTCTACCTCAGCTGTTCCAAAGGTAAAAAAATAGAACATGGAGTTTTTTGGATTTTCTATCACAGAGGTTGACCCCTTTAGGTCGACCCCTATGTAGGGGATGACCCCTACGATAGAAAATTTTCGCAATGACTATTTTTCAATTCCTTTTCAACTACATTTAATGATCCATATTTAATAGATCCTTCCAATGACTCTAAATCTAGGTCTAGATTTCTCTCTAGATTTCATCTATTGAAGAAGATATAAAGGCTCTTAAAAGGAAGGAAAAAAAAGAGATGCAAGCATTCATTTCAGCCCTAAGTAAAAAAGTCTTCTTCAAGCAAAGAAACTTTCATTTCAAGTTCACCAACCCTCAAAAGCTTATTCAAGTCTTTAATAACTTTGAGAGAAATCAAGAAAAGCTTACCTTCCTTAATTGTGTAAAGCAGTTTTTAACATTTTATTTGCTCATTAAAGGAACTAACTTTGTATTTCATTATCATTAACTCTTATACTCTGCTTTATTCATATTGTTTTAAGTTTTGAGGAGTTCCAAAACTTGGAAAGATCTCTTCGAACCTTGAATCAGAGTATGTAGGATTGGCTTGTATCCTAAAAAATAAGTATGCTAGCTTGGGATAGCTAGGATTCGGAGATTTATCGATGGTTGTATTATGGTTTGAATACGGTTTAGTGGATTTAAATTTCTCAAAGTAGAAAGCTTGAGAGAGTTGATGTAAGGTGCAAGAAATGGCATCGAACCACTATAAATCTTGCTTGTTTATGGTATGCTTTCTGTTCTTTCTCCATCTTTATTTTCTTAAATACTTGCTCTCTTAATCTATTTATCTTTTCATCTCACTTAAATTGCTTCACCACATACAACTTGCATAATCATTACATTTAATCTTGATATCTTCTAAATTAGCTTTAAAATTTTAAAAACCTAATTCATCCCTCCTCTTAGGTTGCATATCTGGGCAATAAGTGATATTAGAGCTAGGTGCTCTAGCCCTATTGGTTATTGATTTAACCACCAAAAGCCAAAGGTCTATGGCAACCCAAATTAATATTTTTCTAGTCGAGAGGCAGTCCATAAATCGACCTCCACTTTTCAATGGGTCAAACTATACCCATTGGAAAGCTTAGATAAGAATATTCATATAAGCACTTGACTATGATATGTGGAGTATCATAGTTAATGGACCACACACATCTACTAAGATAATTGATAGTGTGGATTCAATCAAACCTGAAAAGGAATAGGATGAGGTTGATAAGAAAATGGCTCAACTCAATACAAGAGTCATGAATGTTTTATATTGTGCTTTAGATGTTAATGAATTAAATCGTATTTCAACATGCATATTGGTTAAGAAAATATGGGATAGGTTAGAAGTAACTCATGAAGGCACTAATTAAGTTAAGGAGTCAAAAATTAACATGCTTGTGTACAAATATGAACTTTTTAAAATAGAATATGATGAGTCAATAACTGAAATATTTACTAGATTTACGAATATTATAAATGATCTTAAAAGTCTTGATAAGTTTTATTCTAATAGTAATCTTATGAGGAAGATTCTTAGGTCTTTGCCAAAGATATGAGAGGCCAAAGTGACTGCAATCCAAGAAGCCAATGATCTAAATATTTTACCCTTAGAGGAGCTTCTAGGACCACTAATGATACACGAGCTAAGTATGAAATAATATCAAGAAGAAGATGTCAAGAAAAAAAGATAATAGCCTTTAAATCCACCACTTAACAAGATGAGGAATCTGATGAAATGAAAGATGAAGAAATAGCCCTCATCATAAGGAAGTTCAAGAGATTTTTGAAGAGAAAATAAGGGATGAGGAAGAGGCCACCTACCAAAGGGGAGCATAGCAAGAAAAAGGATAGAGTGTAGCCCATTATTTGCTATGAATGTAAAAAAGTCAAAGCACTTTAGATCTGAATGTCTTCAACTTAAAAAGATTTTCAAGGAATACAAGAAAAAGACTATAGTGGCAACATGGAGTGACAATGATGACTCAAGCTCCGAAAAGGAAGAAGCTCATGAAGAAGCCAACCTATGTCTTATGGCACATGAAAATGAGGAAAGAGCTGAAATCTCAAATGAATTTATATTTGAAGAACTTCAAGAAGCCCTCTATGATTTAATAGATAATTTAAAGAAGTTAGAAACTAAAAATAAAGAACTAAAATTAAAGAATCAAGTCTTGCTAAAAGAAAATGAAACTATCCTAAGTGAAAAATTAATCTTAACTCAAGAGAATCTAAATTTGAAAAATAAAATCGATAGTTGAAAAATTTACTTTAAGTTCAAATAAACTTCATATGATTCTTGAAAATCAAAAGGTTGTTTATGATAAGGCCGGTCTAGGCTATAACTCCCTAAGAACACTAAAATTTTTGAAAAATATTTTTGTAGATTCACAAAGTAACAAATTTTCAAATATTACTTACTTTAAATGTGGTAAACTAGAACATAAATATTATACATGTTTCTCTAATAATTTAAATATAAAAAAAATATGGATTCTAAAAGGAACCATTATGACTAACCTTAAAGGATCCAAGAAAACTTGGGTACCTAGAGTAAGGATTTGATTTTGCATGTA
The DNA here is from genome assembly GCA_006176705.1 of Cocos nucifera. Lineage (NCBI taxonomy): Eukaryota > Viridiplantae > Streptophyta > Magnoliopsida > Arecales > Arecaceae > Cocos > Cocos nucifera. Next base: position 35,894 of record QRFJ01005436.1, on the reverse strand, counting down.
GGTGTGTTTTATATTCAAAGGAGAAAATCGAAGATTATGATAGCAGATGCTCAAGACACATGATCGGTGATGAGTCTCAATTCATCATGCTTGATGCTAAAAGTGAAGGAATGGTCATCTTTGGAGACAATGGCAAAGAAAAGATTATCGGTATAGGTAATAATGGTATCACTCCCTCTAAGTATATTAAAAATATTTTATTAGTAGATGGTTTGAAACACAATCTCTTAAGCATTAGTCAACTTTATGACAAGGGTTACCAAGTTATTTTTGAATCCTCATTATGTATTGTAACTAGTCCCAATGATGATGGCATTAAGTTTGTTGGACATAGATATAGTAATGTTTATATGGTAGATTTGAATGATCTTTCTATGATAAACATACAATGTCTAGTAGTTATGAATGCCAAAATTAATAAGACTAGTTGGCTTTGGCACCGTAGGCTTGCACACATTAGTATGCATTCACTTTCAAAGCTTATCAAAAAGAAATTAGTTACTAGTTTACCAAAATTGAACTTTGAAAAAGATAAAATTTATGATGCATGCCAACTAGGTAAACAAACTAGAGTTTTATTCAAATCTAAGAACATTGTTTCAACTTTTAGGCCATTGAAACTATTGCACATGGATTTGTTTGGTCCTACAAGAATAACAAGCTTAGGTGGAAAATGTTATGATTTTGTAATTATCGATGACTACTCATATTTTACATGGATTTTTTTTTTGGCATACAAAGATGAAACTTTTCATGTTTTCTCAAAATTTTATCGAAAAGTTATAAATGAAAAAAAAATTTTAATTCAAAGCATTCGAACTGATCATGGAACTGAATTTGAAAATCAAGACTATGAAAAATTTTGTGATAAAAAAAAAAATAAGCCATAATTTTTTATTACCTAGGACACCTCAACAAAATGGAATGGTAGAAAGAAAAAATAAGACTCTAGAAGAAATGGCCCGTACCATGCTATGTGAAAGCAACCTCCCAAAATATTTTTGGACGGAAGTAATTAATACGACATATTATATCTTAAATCGTATCCTAATCAGACCAATTTTAAAGAAAACATCTTATGAGCTTTGGAAAGGTAGAAAACCCAACATTGCATATTTTCATATTTTTGGTTGTCAATGTTTTGTTTTGAATAATGGTAAAGAAAAATTAGATAAATTTGATGCAAAATCTGATGAAGCTATTTTTCTTGGTTACTCCTCTTCTAGTAAAGTTTTTACAGTATTTAACAAAAGAACTTTAGTCGTAGAGGAGTCAATACATGTTGTCTTTAATGAGACTAATGATCTTCCATCAAGAAAGAGTGAGGGTATTGATGATGCAGATCCCCTTATAAAAGGAATGAAGGAGATTACCCTAAAGGATTCAACAATTCAAAAATGAAGAGGATCATGAAGACAAGCAAGAAAATAAAAGTGAAGGACAATGAGAATAACCTCAAGGTATAAATGATCTTCCAAAAGAATGGAGGTATGTTCACAATCACCCCAAAGAACTAATTATTGGTGATCCTACATATGGGGTAAGAACTCACTCTTCACTTAGAGATGCATATAATCATTTAGCTTTTATTTCTTATTTTGAACCTAAAATCATAGATGAAGTCGAAAAAGATTATAATTGGATAAATGCAATGCAAGAGAAACTTAATCAATTCAAAAGAAATAATGTATGGACCTTAGTGTCAAGACCTAAAAATCATCTAATAATTGGCACAAAATGGGTATATAGAAATAAATTGGATGAAAATAAAAATGTAATTAGGAAAAAAATAAAATTAGTTGCAAAGGGTTATTATCAAGAAGAGGAAATTAATTTTGATGAGACCTTTGCACCTATTGCTAGACTAGAAGCAATTAGACTTTTACTTGCTTATGTATGCTTTATGAATTTCAAGTTATTTCAAATGGATGTTAAAAGTGCTTTTTTAAATGGATATATTGTCGAAGAAGTTTATATTGAACAACCATCCAATTTTGAAAATCATGCTTTTCCAAATCATGTTTTCAAATTAAACAAAGCATTATATGGTTTAAAACAAGCATCTAGGGCTTGGTATGAAAGATTAAGTAAATTCTTGCTTAATAATGGATTTTCAAGAGAAAATATAGATACAATCCTTTTTGTTAAAAGAGATCATGATGACATCTTAGTAATACAAATATGTGTTAATGATATTATATTTGGGTCTACTAATAAAACTTTATGTCAAGATTTTGCTAAGCTCATGCAGGGAGAGTTCGAGATGAGCATGATGGGTGAACTAACGTTCTTCCTTGGACTTCAAATTAAACAAATAAAGAAAGAAATCTTGATCATCCAAAGTAAGTACACAAGAGAGCTACTTAAAAGATTTGGAATGGAGAGCTCCAAAGTCATTGGTACCTTCATGAGTTCATCATGTAAGCTTGACAAGGATGAAGGAGGTAAAAGTGTTGATACAAAGGTTTATAGAGACATGATAGATTCGTTATTGTATTTAACTGCTAGTAGATCAGATATCATATTTAGTGTTTATTTATATGCACGATTTCAATCTAATCCAAAAGAATCATATTTAAATGCTATAAAAAAATATTTAAATACCTAAAAAAACTCAATTCATAGGTTTATAGTACTCCAAGAATTTATCAATTAATTTAATTGGATATTTAGATACAGACTTTGCTGGACGTAGATTAGATAGAAAAAGTACTAGTGGAACTTGCCAATTTTTAGGAGTTAACTTAATCTCTTGGTTTAGTAAGAAGCAAAATTCGATAGCATTGTCTACGGTCAAACTCGAATATATTACAGTCGAAAGTTGCTGTGCACAAATCTTATGGATTAAGCAATAAGTTGAGGACTTTGGCATCAAACTAAACAAAACTCTCATAAGATGTGATAATACTAGTGCCATAAATCTATTTAAGAATCCAACCCAACACTCTAGGTTAAAATATATTAAAATAAGATATCATTTCATAAGAGAGCATGTTCAAAATAATGACATAATTCTTGATTATCTTTGTACTAAAAAATAATTGCCTGATATTTTTATTAAGACCTTGAGTGAAGATAAATTTTATGGAATTAGAAGAGAATTAAAAATTCTAGATCCTTTTGCTTAAATATCCTTCTTTTGATCCCAACTTATCCTCTACTAATATTTTTGGATCAATCCTTAAGACTTAATTTTATTGCTTTAAGTTAAAAATTATCCATCTTTCTTATCTTTTTCTTGACTATAAAAAGAAAAATTATTTTTGAACTTAATAAGAAAAATCACGGATAAACAATTATACTTGTCTCATGAATTTATTTGAGCATTCTAATAATTTTGATAATTTAATTCATTTTAAGCAATTATTTATATTTTACATATTTTGATCATATTATTATTCTTTTTGAAAATTAATTAGCATCAAGAAATCATTTTTGATCTTAAAAGAGGATTATTGATGAATATTCATGTCTTGTTCAGATTGATTAATTTTGAAAATTGAATTTAAGAAAAATACTCTTTTTAAGTCTTTTGATATTGATGTCAAGCAAAATATTTCAAAGAAGCTATTAGAACCAAGTATTCAAAGAGGACTTTAGTTCTTAATTAATTGATATTAGACAGCTTAATATTTATCTTTTATTTTATTGATCTTAAAATATATATATATAATAATAAAAAAAAGAAGAGATGATTTTAAAAAACTGAATATATCTTATAATTTGCTTTGAATGAACTATTTAAAATCTTTAATCTTTGAAATATTCCATCTTGAATCTTTGAAGTTTAAAATAATTTTATTTAATACATTTATTTTATTCAAAAAAGAAGAGATGTGTTTTTAATCCATATTGTTCATAAATAGAATTAAAAAAAAGATATTCATTCTAAATTTATTGTATTCTTTCAAAATGGGAAAGAAAAGCTAAAAGATAAATTTATCCAATAATAATTATGAAAAAAAAGGGAAGAAAATATTATATGATGAATTTTTTGGTATTTGATTTTTAAAAAATAAGGAGAAAGATGTTTGTTTGTTAAATATTATCTAGTTTTCCTTGACCGAATATTCTAATTAATTTGAGTTAAGGACAATAAACTTTGATTGTTTTATGATCCTTTTAACTTAATCCTTCATATGATTATTCAATTTAAATTCAATTGATTTGATTGCCAAATCATTTTTGATAACTAATTAAAGTTAAAACTAATTTAAAATATATTCTCACTCCAAATAAATTAATTTTGATACATACTTCTAATTTTAAAATTTATTTAAAAATTTGAATATAATATAAAATTTTTAATGTGTCTTTAGAAATCTTGGTAAAATTATTTTTGCTCTGATACTATCTTTATTTTGCTCGATACATTTTTGATATATATCTTTTTCAAGCTTAATTGATTAAAATTTATTTAAGAAAAGAAGAAAATGAATAATGAATTAAATATTATACTTGATTACACTATTTAAATCTTTGAAAAGCTTTAATCCTCTTAAAGCTTAAAAGTATATACTTGAAAATCTATTCAAAGAATCATATTCATTCAAAAAGAGGGAGAGCCTTTGATATTTGAGTTTAAACTAATTTTTTGTAAAGAAAGAAATTTCAAATGATAAGCTTTTAAAGAAAAGCTGATTCATTTGATTTGATTCAATTTTTAAAATTTTTGATTTAATTTTTTAAATTTGATATATCTATCATTTGACACACTCCATCACATCTCTGATTTTTTATTTGATTCAGATGCTTCTAGCCGTGATCTCTACTCGATCTAGTTTAGTCATCTTTGTATTAGGTTATGATCTAGTATCTTTTAGTTATTTTTATGAGTTATTGATCAAGTTATGATTGGTTATACTTTTTTTGGATCTAACTTATGGCATTGGTACTATTGGCTACTTGGATCATGGATAGTTGTATCCATGAATTTTGTATGTTTTGATGGCCTAACTCTCATGAATGCTTTTGATACTTTTAGCACTTATATATTTTGATGACTTGATGTTATGATTTATTGTGTGTGGAATGATATTATTTGGACGTAAATATATATATCTAAATATGATGATGTTATTTGAATGATGTGAAATATAACCTTTGTGAATTAGCTAAAATTCTGTTATGATATGCTGTAAATACTATGATGTATATAAGCTAATTGAAAGTTTTGTTATAAACTCTTATTCTAATAGAAAAATATATAGAATAAATTAAGGAGGAGGCCTTTTGTTTTTGAATTTTAAAATTCCTTAGGATCTTACTTGATGATGTCAAAAAGGAGTAGTAGAGTAAATAAAATTAGGCTATAAGCAAAATTAAAGTAAAATTGACAAAGTAAAATTGACAAAAGAAATAAGTAAGTCAAACTCTTTTGCAAATAATTTGAATGCTTAATCATAAAATTGACAAAAGGAATAAGTAGTCAAACTCTTTTGCAAATAATTTGAATGTCTAACCATCAGTAATCATTAAACTGCTCTTTATGCAATATTTATCAAATAACTAAATATCATATTCTAATAAGTGATGTAGGCTTCTACATGCTTTATTTTTATTTATTCTTAAATATTTTATCATAATCAAAAAGGGGAAGATTGTTGCTCCAAGAATTGATTTTGATGATTACAAAGCATTTGAGGAGATTACTAATGAATTTGGCTTGAAAAAAGATTTTTTGTATTTTAGAGGTAAAATCATAATTTTATCAAATTTTGATTTGAGAGCCTTAAGAGCAAGTAACAGAAGATTTATGATCTATTGGAGATAATTTTATATTTTTTGGATATATATTATGAGAGAAAATCAAGTTTGAAGAAAAAGAATCGACCCGTAGGTCGATCCTTGTCAAAGGAGCTGATTGGCATACCAAAAGGGATGACCCTTAGGTCATCTCCTATGCCAGAGGTCAACCTCTCTGTTGTTCCAAAGGCAAAAAAAAATAGAACAATAAATTTTTTGGATTTTCTATCATAGAGGCCGACCCCTAGGTTGACCCTTGTGTAGGGGACGACCTAGGGGTCGACTCCTACGATGAAAAAAATCTGCAACAACTATTTTTTAGTTCTTTTCAGCTGTATTTAATGCTCCAAAATAGATCTCCAATGGCTATAAATTGGGTCTATTTTCTCTCTAGCCATCATAGAGGATATAAAGGCTTTAAAAAGGAAGGAACAAAAGAAGAGATTGAAGCAATTCAATTCAGCCCTAAGCAAAAAGTTCTCTTCAAGAAAAGAAGCTTTCATTTTCAAGTTCACCAACCTCTCAAGAGCTCATTCAAGTCTCCAATAATCTTGAGAATAATCAGAAAAGCTTCCTCCATTACTGTAAAAAGTATTTTTAAGATTTTATTTGCTCATTAAGGAAGCTAAATTTATATTTGATTGTCATTAACTCTTATACTATGCTTTATTATTTTGATTTAAGTTTTGGGAGTTCCAAAACTTGGGAAAGGTTGATTCGAACCTTAAATTGGAGTGTGTAGGGTTGGTTTGTACTGGAGAAACAAGTGTGCTAGCTTGGGATAGTTAAGGTCGAAGGTACAGACATTGTATTCTGATTGAATACATTTAGTTATTTTGAATTTTCAAATAGAAACTTGGGGAGTGGATGTAGATGCAAGAGAAGCACCGAACCACTATAAATCTTTATTGTTTGTGGTGTGCTTGCTGTCTTTCTTTTCTTAGTTTATTAAATTTTTGCTTTCTAATCTTTTATATTTTTATCTAATCTAAATTGCTTCACACACATAACTTGCATATCATCATTCAATCTTGATATCTTTAAATTAGCTTTAAAATTTTAAAAATCCAATTCACCTTCTTTCTCTTGAGTCGTATAGCTGGGCAATAATTAGGTATGGAGAAATAGGTTACTTGTGAATATTTTTGAATCCATTGGGTATGGGGGTGGATATTTTTTTCTTATCTGATCGAATATCGAGTAGGATTTGGGTATAGAATATTAAGTTTGGGTTTGGGAATGGGTAGTATAATATCCGATCCAAACCCTATCCGTTGCCATCCCTAGTTATTCTTCAGATTTTATATCCAAAGGAGCTGCATCATGATGAATAATTGGGATGTTTGGTGAATTCCATATAGCTGTCACTTACCATGTATTTAATGTTCAGGACACGATACAGTGTAGCCACATAAGCAGCCAATTGATCAACATGCAATGCAACATGGAGATCCTTGAAAAATCAATGTTATCCTTAACTAGCCCAATGATGTAATCCCACTCTAGTAGCTAGGTCTAATTCTTGGCTTGGTATTATTGGGAAGAGATCTTTTATCCCTGAATATTAAAATTAATACTTTAAGGAGAATCACTTAGATCAGGAGAATATGGTGCTTTCTACCAAGTTACACAGCGATCATGTTTCAAAACAAATCACTAGCTCCTATAATGTCACTAGCTCCGTGATAGGTCAGAAGTGGAACTCTATTTCCCTGAAGAAGAAGGGGAAGATCTTTGAATGGCGTGCCTAATGAATTTGGGGAAGCATAAGTGTTGACTTTTCTTTTCTGAGAGTTTCAAAACTCTCCGGAGCTGTTCCACGTGAGATTCTCTCATGCGGAAGTTTTGCACGCCATTCTGCGGTTTTGCGCTTCGTTCTGCGGGTTCGCGGAAGGTTCCGTGGGTTTTTCGTTTTGTGTCATTCCGTGAGCGCTCCGTGGGTTTTTCATTTTGTGTCATTCCGTGAGCGCTCCGTGCACAAGCGGACGTTCCACGAGCGCTCCGGACACCATTTTTTCGTACGGTGCTTCTACATCTATTTAAAGGGATTCCGTTTTTCTCTCAAAATCAGTGTGAGAAAAAAAATATCAAATCTTCCTATTTGAAAAAAAAAAATCTTTCTTCACTCTTCCTCTCATTTTTTTAATTATTTTGTTGCTATTGGGCTGAAGACAAAGTTGATGTCGAATCGACATCCATTCGAGATCGTGCCACCGATGGGCATTGAAGTGCTTAGCTTCTGAGTTGTACATTAAAGGGGGTGTGCGGTTCAGGTCTTCGCACGAGAAGGAATCGAAATCTCCTTTAGGATAGTAGATTATCCACCTCCTGAGCCAGGTTCTATGTTTTACTTTATTTTAATTATCACATCAATATATTTATTATTTTACAGATATCATGAAAAATATTTCAACTTTTATAAAACATATGTATTATTTTTAAGAAATTCTTCCTTCAATCTAAAGGAGATTTCATAAATATTTTTGTTGTGCTTGCATATAATTTTATATTATATATAGTTGTTGGTACATAATTATAGTTTATGTATCTTGTATATTTATATATATATTATCTAGCATCATTTTCTTTTAAGTTTAAAATTTAATTTCTATAGATTTGTACTGTGTAAAATTAATCAAAGATCCCCATAAAACTTGTATTGCTGCATGCTAAATTAATTTTTAAAAGACTAAAAAACAAATAAATCAAATAAATTTATAGGATTTCTTTAGAGACAATAAAACTAATAAATTTTTTCCTTCAATTTCAGTCTTCTTCTCTAAACCAAACATGGACCAAATGGCTACCCTTAGAGATGTAACCATTAGTCTTAAACCTGATAAATTCGATGGAACCAACTTTAGAAGGTGGCAAAGCCAAATAAAATTTTGGCTAACCACATTAGGTTTTTGGTCAATTATTGATCAATCCCCTGCCTCCTCTAGTTCAACCTCTCCTGCCACTCTTGAAGAAGACTATCTTTGTAAGGGTAGAATTCTAAGTGCCCTTAGTGATTCACTCTATGATGTTTATTTATCTGCAAAGAGTGCAAAGGAACTATGGGATAACCTTAAGTCTGAATATGGCCTAGATGATGCTGGTGTTGAGAGGTTCAACATCGCATCATTTCTTAGATATGTTATGGTGGATGATAAACCCATAAATGACTAACTCCATCAATTTCAAGAATACCTTAGGAAGCTTCAAACCAATAGAACCATTCTCTTTGAAGAATTTAAGGTCTCGAGCCTTCTTAATAAGTTATCTCCTTCTTGGGAAAGCTTTGCCAAAAGTCAGCTCCATAAGCAAGGAGAGCTAACCCTAGCTCAACTTCTAAATTCAATCAGGATAGAAGACCAACATAGGTTCAAATCCTAGCTAGCCAGAGTTTCAGAGGCCCAAGCTAACCTGACCTTTACCAAATCTAAATCAAAACCTAGATTTTAACCAAACCAACAATACCAGTCTAACTAGCTAGACCAACTCAACCGTCTTAACTTAAATAAGTTCAAGCCTAAGGGTAAAAACTTCAAGTCCAATATAACTAGAACCAACAAACCTGCCCAAGGTCCAAGTAATAAGTTTTGCTTTGTGTGCAGAAGGACCAATCAACTGGCGAGAGATTGCTATCACTGGAAGAAGGAGCCCTTTCACAAGCCTTTTGGTTCCTTGGGACCTCAAGCACATGTAGTTGAAGGTTTAGAAGATACCACCTTTAGGTCAGTTAGCATTAACCCTGAAGTTAATGTTACTTCCTCTAATCTTGATTGGTGGTTGGATTCAGGAGCTAATGTTCACATTTGTTTTGACCGCTCCTAGTTCCCCACTTTTTAGGACTCAAGCGGAGGTGTAATCCTTGGGAACAGTACAACCACCAGGATTAAGGGACAAGGTCGAAACAATTTGAAGATGACTTTTGAAAAAGTTCTTACCCTGATGGATGTATTTGTTAGATATGAGTGTCCTAAAAGTCAGAATTGGCTGACACTTGTAATACACTTCTAAGGGCAAAATTATAATTTTGACTATAAATAATAAAGTGGATTATTTTCTATCACATAAGTGTATTTAGTGTCTGTAATAAATCCCTTGAGTGAATGGTAATGATAATTCATATTTTCAAGAGTAGAAAATTTAAGACATAAATTTTCATTTATTAACTCATAAAATGCTCCTGACCGTAGGATCATCATGAGGATGGTGATTGATTCGAAAGGTTAGTGTAAAATTGCTTCTTTATAGTAGATGAGTCTTGAGTCTATGGTGTGGAGACACCGGAGCGAGAGTATAGGTACTCGTTAGAGAACGAGGGCACTGAGCGTGACCACCTCGAGTAGTCATAAGGAAGTCTACCTTCTCATCGATGACTGACTCGATGCTGTAGTGGTGTGTCTGATTCTTTGACCTGAGGTGCATCGGTAGTTCACCTTGAGAGTGTTATAGTTTGACTACACCATGACTCAGTCTCCTAGCCATTTGGAACCCTGAGGTGTATGTTGGCTATAGCATGTTCATTGTAGGAATTGGATTGCACCAAGATGGAATCTATCTACCTCGGTGGATGAGGAGCAGCCCTATGATGATCATGAGAATCAAGTCCATAAGCCCATGGCCATGGTAGAAAGTGAAATAATAGAAAGAGTTTCTATTAAGGTTTTCACATCGGACTTGAATCGAATGATTAAATCATATGATAGAAATTAGGGTTTGACGAGTTCACCTTAACCCTAATCTGATCGGGGCTCAAGATAGAAGAACTTAATCACATAAGTAGCTGCACCAAGAGGTTCGTTTTCAGTTTTGATGGGTTGCCACCATATACTGCTAGGTGTCACTGATGGATTTTGGGAGCAATTAGAATGATTTAGATGATCGATCATTCTAAGTTATCTGAATCAGAAGAGTTCTGATCCATCGAAAGGAGTTTCGATGATGTCGATGATGGAGATCATGACATATCCCATTACCATACAGAACTGAACCTAACTGGATCACACAAATAAGGGTTTGGATCTGGATATCATCAATTGAGACTAACCTAGTTCAATTGATTTGAATAAGATTCAATTAGGTTCAAGAAAATCGTGCTAGCACATGATTGAACCTAACATTCTCCTTTTTCTATCTTAAAAGTTGTATCGACTGAGCCAAATAAGTTTGTGCTCACTCAAGTACCTTTATCTGATCTGACTGAAGCTTGTCCAAGTTAGAAAAAGGTTGTCTTAATTTATGAGATAAATTTAAGACAACACCTGCCATTTTTCGTCACCTACTAATTCTTGTACTTTGACTTGGTCAAATGTTGACCTTTGACCCTTGGACATCTGCCCATGTGTCATGCACTTATTGGAGAGCAGATAGGGGCTTGTCCCCTCTCTAAAAATTAGAAAGAAGGGGGCGCATGCCTAGGATGGCGTGCGCCCATGGATAGGGATGATGGAGTCCCATACGAATGGGACTCCAGGTTGCTTCTTGGTTTCTACTTAGATAGCCCTTGGGTATCTACTTTGACCTATCTTAGGCACCATCTAAGAATGAACCTATGGGTCTCTCATCTGATTAGATCAGGTGATGTCATCCCACTAATCAGATTTAGATCTGATTGTCATGAAGCAACGTGATTGGTCGGAGTGATGAAGCACTGCATGGCGCAGTAGAGTCTATAAATAGATCCTATCTGTGCCCACTTTTAAAAGAGTTCATCTTAAGCCATGCCCTAAGGCTGTCTCTCTCCCTTCTCCATGCCACCATCTGGCCCTCTCCCTCCTCTCCATGTCCAAGAAAGTTGGGTTCTTCTGATTAGTGCGAGTCAAGCAAAAAAGGCTGACGAAAAAGGAAGAAGGCAGCACTGCTGCAAGAGACGACTGCTGATCTTCAAGGAAGGTAGTTTTGAAGATCTTTCAAATCAGATCCAGATCTGATTTTTGGAAAAAAGATAAGAAGAGAAGAAGAAGATCTCCAGATCCTGCCTGAGTGGATACCGATAGAGGCCAGGTGCTTGCGTGGCTAGATCCAGAGCCTCAGAGCTTCCGTAGGATCATCAATGGGTAATCAGATTACCCAAGATCAAGATAAAAATTAATTCAAAATTAATTTAATTTTATTTTTTTAATTATTAGATAATAAAATTAGATCTAAAAAATGTCAGATCTGATTTAGATCAAAGAGAAAAATTTTGAAATATGCCTCTCGATCCAATCAGATCTGAATGAACCTGACCCAAAAAATTAGGATTTTCGTTCAACTGGTATCAGAGCCAAGTTCTTATAAATTTTTTTAAATCTGATTTAATCTGATTAATTAGTGGTTTTAGATATACATGAGATATGATTAGATCTAAAATTAAAAAATTAAAAAATTAAAATAAATTAATTTAGATCTAATATTATGAAGATACATGACTAGTTCTAGGAATAGAATTAGTTCTATGAATAGTCTTAGTTTTGATCATAATTTTTAATTTGATTAAAATCATATTTTAGATCTATTTATTTACTATTTTTTGATATTATAATATTATAATAACATCTAAAAATAAAAAATAAAAATTAAAATTTTAATTATTCATATGAGATATGATAGATGCATGTTTAGACTAGTTGTAGAATAGTTCTACATAATAGTCTAGATTAGAATTTTATTTTGATAGATCAATTTAAATCTAATTTTTTAGATTATTATGAGATAATTTAGATCTGAAAATATGCATGATTGATACATGATGATGTATGCAAAATATGTTTTAATTAGATCTAATTTTTTATATGAGATATATGATATAGATCTAACTATTTTTGTAAATTGTTATATTTCTGATTAAGGCGTTCCTCCTTGGCCGTCCGGTCATAAGAAAAAGAAGGGTTTAAAGGCCCTCTCCTTCCATTCGATGGGGTGTTCTTATGATGTGTAGGGGTGCTGCGCGTTCGTCCTTAATCAGAAATCCAAAACTTACTTTCTGCAAAATCCTAGATCCTGAAACCCTAGGATTTATTTGCATTTGTTTTATTTTTGAACCCTAACTTAATTAAGAATTAAGATTATGAAATATCAATTAGGTCTAAAATTGAGAATTTTCAGATCTAAGACATATTCATAAATACTGGGTTCGGGCTTGGGTAGCTCAATTAGGTCTAAGCGGTTGATCAAACCGAATCAAGAGTTGGTTAGATGGGATCAACAATGCTTAAATTGACCAGCCTAATAGGATTAAGTCTGGGTCAAGATCGAGTCACGTGAGTGATCGATCAAGCAAGACCTAATTAGGCTCAGTGGTTAGAGTCTGGATTGTAGGCTAACCCAATTGGATTCTGGCTCAACAATTTGGTGTCTAAGGTAAGTTTGGCACATACGACCGACTGGTTTTTAATTGGGAAGCTACTCGACCTGAATGCATTCTTGTACGAGTTAATGGCATATCCCTTCCACCGGTCTCACTTACCTGGCCATATTTGTTGACTCAGTTCTGATTTGAGGTGGTCAATAATCCGAGCTAACCCATGCCACTAGGTTAGTCATAATTGTTATGACTATGACAAGTCTAGTTTAATGAGACCTAAATCAATTCTTCCTAAGAAAAGATTAAGTCTGAGGTCTTCCACCATTGTAGATGTGCGGGCCCTTTCCCGGGGTTGATTGTTCTCGGCTGGATACAGTGGCTCAGTTGCACCGAAAAGATGCAACCATGTCTATTAGGCATTGGATGCTATGGGCTGGAGGATGAGTTGGGCTCAATATTTTGGATACGGTGAGAGACTCAATTAGGAATCCAGTCTGTGCAAATGGTGGGTCTGACTTAACTAAGGAGTGGATCAATATTTCGGATATGGTGAGATTCATGAATTAGAGACCAAGTTTGGGTGCACCATGATTAGAGAATCATTGAACAAGAGTTGTTCACTCATTGGCTAACCCATCACCAATAACTGTTAGGTGAGGTGATGAGTCAGTTGGTGAGACCGCACCACCCACTAGAAATCATTAATCATGGAGATTTTTGCATCTCTACAGAGGAAGTGTAGGGATCCGAGAAAATAGTGGGAAGCTAATTTGTTTAAAAATAAAATTCCTAAATAAATTGGTTCAAGTCTTAATTACAATATCTAACTAGAAAACTTTGACTCTCTATAGAAAAATGTCTGCATCCAACCCATTAGCACGTATCCTGGACACACATAGACTGACCGGACCCAATTACAAGATTGGCTCAGGAACTTCAAAATTATTTTGGGATTTTGAGAAGTTAAACTCATGTATTGGACCAGGACCCTCCCACCTTACCAGCCCGTCCATCCACTGAACAGAGAGCATCTCTGGAAAAATGGATAGACGAAGATAATAAGGCCAGATATTACATGTTGGGCTCGATGTCTGATGAGCTCCAGCACCAACATGAAGATATCGGGACTGCTCGCCAAATGTTGGCTCACCTACAAGAGATGTTTGGTGAACAGAGTCGTGCAGCCAAGTATCAAGTCACGAAATGACTTTTCAAGGCTAAGATGCATGATGGGCAGTCAGTCCAAGATCACTGTCTGATGATGATCAAGGACTTGGAAGAGCTTGAGAAGCTCGGTGTGAAGTTAGACTTGGATCTGCAGAATGATGTTATTCTGCAATCCTTGACTGATGCATATGGGCAATTCATCATGAATTACCATATGCATAAACTTCAAAATTCCTTGGCCGAATTAATGAACATGCTGGTTACCGCTGAGCTTTCTATGAAAGGTTCTAAAGGCTCAGTTACTTGCTATGGAATGGACTTCTTCCAAAGAGAAAGTCTTTTAAAAGAAAGAAGAAGTCTATGAAAAAGTAGAAGGTGGAAGGAGGAAAGAAGAAAAAGGACAGAGCTGAAGAAGAAGGCCGCTGACAAAGAAAAGTATTTTCATTGCAACATTGACGGACCACTGGAAAGCGGAACTGCCCTACTTACCTGGCCACCCTAAAGAAGAAGAAGGAAGGTCCTTCTGGAGGTATGCTCGTTATTGAGTCTAACCTTACGATTTCTTCTGCATCCTAGTTGGGTGCTTGACTCTGGATTCTAGTGCTCACTTGTGCACTTCCTATGCAGGATCTTGAGGATAGCAGGAGGCTGAGGGATGGAGAGATGATCCTATGCATCAAAAATGGAGCAAGAGATTGCTGCCAGTGGCCATGGGAACATACCCTTCTTCGACTACCATCTGGTTTAGACTTAGTTTTAAAAGACTGTTATTATGTGCCTGCAGCAAGCAGAAATTTGATTTCTATTCATGCTTAGCACTTAGAAGGCTATGTGATTAGTTTTCTTAAGGACCATTGTAACATTCTTTATGAAAGAAATAAAATTGCAAATGGTTTCCTTATTAACACGGTCTTTATCAGCTACATATTGATGTATCTATTTTTAATTTTGAGCAAAATATGAATGCCATAAAATCAAAACGTTCTAGGGATAGTCCTAATGATAGGTATCTATGGCACCTAAGATTAGGTCATATAGCAGAAGATAGAGTTAACAAATTGGAGAAAAACTGGGCTATTGAGTCCATTGACTTCCGAGTCATATCCAATTTGTGAATCCTATGTCTTCAATGGCAAAATGACTAAAGCTCCCTTTTGTAGGACATGGGGAAAGGGCCATGGATCTTCTTGCCCTAGTACATACAGATGTGTGCGGCCCATTTGATGTGCCAGCTAGAGGCAATTTAGTCTACTTCATAACCTTTATCGATGATTTATCTAGGTATGGGTATGTGTATCTTATGAGACACAAGTCTGAAGCTTTTGAAAAGTTCAAAGAATTCAGACATGAAGTAGAAAAAGTAAACTGAAAAATCCATTAAGGTTCTTTCGATCAGATCGAGGAGGTGAATACCTTAGTCAGGAAATTCCTAGACTATCTCAAGGAAAATGGCATAGTCTCTCAATGGACTCCACCAGGAACACCTCAACTCAACGAGGTTTCAGAATGGAAGAAACCGGACCCTATTAGATATGGTTCGATCCATGATGAGCTTCACAGACCTTTCTGATTTTTTTTGGGGATACTGTCATTGTTAACTTCAAATATACTTACTGAATAGGGTTTCTTCTAAAACCGTTCCTACCATACCGTATGAGATATGGCATGGTAAGAAACCAAGTCTGAGTCATCTCAGAATTTGGGGTTGTCCGACTCATGTCAAAAGACAACAAGCGGACAAGTTAGACTTTAGGTATCCTTTAGAGCTCGATTCATAGGATATCCTAAAGAGTCATTAGGATATTATTTCTACATTTCAGAAGATCACAATGTGATTGTGAGTCGACATGCCATCTTTTCTTGAAAAATAGTTTATTCAAGATAGCGGCATTGGAAAGCAGATCAAGCTTGATGAGAAAGTCTCATAAGAACAACGAGCTAAGGACCAAATGGAACCAAATCAGGTTAAGCCAATTCATACACTACCTCCTCCACCTCATAGATCGAAAAGGGATTTTCATCCCTCTGAAAGGTACTTAGGTACTATTTCAGAGGATGTAGAAGAAATATTCCTCATAGGTAATGGGGTTCATGGTGATGATCCCAAAACCTATAATGAGGCGATATCAGATATCGACTCCAAAGAAATGGTTAGAGGCAATGAAGTCAGAAATTGACTCGATGCACTCAAACCAAGTCTGGACCTTGGTAGATCCACCAGAAGGTATAGTACCTATTGGGTGTAAATGGATCTTCAAGAGAAAGATTGGTGCAGATGGAAATGTGGAGACATTCAAGGCTAGATTAGTGGCAAAAGGTTATAGTCAATGCGAAGGCATTGACTATCAGGATACCTTTTCGCCAGTAGCTATGCTAAAATCCATCCGCACATTGCTTGCCATTGCAGCCTATTTCGATTATGAAATATGGCAAATGGACGTGAAAACAACGTTCTTAAATGGATATCTTGAGGAAGATATCTATATGGAACAGCCGCTAGGTTTCACATCCAGTGATACTGATCACAAGGTTTGCAAGCTGCAAAGGTCCATATATGGACTTAAGCAAGCATCTCGGAGCTGGAACACTCATTTTAATGATGTGATCAAAATGTTTGGTTTCATCAAAAATGAGGAAGAACCATGTGTCTTCAAAAAGGTCAGTGGGAGCGCTGTTGTCTTCCTCGTATTGTACGTGGATGACATCCTCCTTATTGGGAATGATATTCCCATGTTGACCATAGTTAAAATATGGTTGTCCTAAGGAATTCTCCATGAAAGACCTAGGAGAAGCATCCTTTATTCTAGGAATTAAGGTCTATAGGAGATAGACCGAATAGGATGCTAGGACTTTCACAGAAGATGTACATAGAGGAAGTACTAAGGAGGTTTAGTATGAAAAATTCTAAGAGGGGTTTACTATCCTTCAGGCATGACATTCATCTTTCTAAGAAGATGTGCCCTAGCATACCTGAGGAAATAGAACACATGAGCAAGATCCCTTATGCTTCAGCAATAGGGTGCCTCATGTATGCCATGTTATATATATGACCTGATATAGCCCATGCTGTGAGTGTCTCGAGCAGATATCAGTCGAATCTAGATGAAGAACACTGGACTTCTGTGAAATGTATCTTTAAGTACTTGAGAAGAACTAAGGATATATTATTGGTCTTTGGTAATGAAGAACTCCAAGTCCAGGGGTATACAGACTCAAACTTTATGTTCGATGTAGATAATCGAAAGTCAACATCTGGGAGTCTATTTTTGTGCAACTGTCAGTTGGAAAAGTTCCAAAAAGATAGTCATAGCAGATTCCACTATGAAAGCAGAATATATCGCTGCGTCAGAAGCTGCGAAGGAGGCATTCTAGTACAAGAAGTTTATCGTGGAGATCGGAGTGATGCCATCAGATGCCATTCCTCTGTACTGCAACAACAATGATGCCATAGCCCTTGCTAAGGAGCCGAGATCTCACTAGAAGTCTAAGCACATCGAGCAGCGATACCACCTCATTCACGATACCTCGAGAAGGGTTACGTTGAGGTCAAGAGAGTCGACTCCGTAGATAATGTGGCAGACCTACTTACAAAGCCATTGGGCCAGCAGAAGATCAAAGCCCACCTTGAGAAGATGGGACTTAGATTTGTAGCCAATTGGCTTTAGGTCAAGTGGAGATTGTTAGATATATGTGCCCTAGAAGCCAGAATTGGCTGACACTTGTAATACACTTCTAAGGGCAAAATTATAATTTTGACTATAAATCAATAAAATGGGTTATTTTCTATCACATATGTGTATTTAGTGTCTGTGATACATCCTTTGAGTTAATGGTAATGATAATTCATATTTTCAAGAGTTAAAAATTTAAGACATGAATTTTCATTATTAACTCATAAAATGCTCCTGACCATAGGATCATCATGAGGATGGTGATTGATCCGGAAGGTTGGTGTACAATCACTTTTTTATAGTAGATGAGTCTTGAGTCTATGGTGTGGAGACACCTGAAGTGAGAGTATAGGTACTCGTTAGAGAACGAGGGCACTGAGCGTGACCACCTCGAGTAGTCATTAAGGAAAGTCTACCTTCTCGTCAATGACTGACTCGATGCTATGCAGTGGTGTGTCTGGTTCTTTGACCTGAGGTGCATCGGACAGTTCACCTTGAGGGTGTTATAGTTTGACTACACCATGACTCGATCTCCTAGCCATTCAGAATCCTGAGGTGTATGTTGGCTATA
The DNA here is from genome assembly GCA_006176705.1 of Cocos nucifera. NCBI lineage: Eukaryota > Viridiplantae > Streptophyta > Magnoliopsida > Arecales > Arecaceae > Cocos > Cocos nucifera. The sequence continues at coordinate 17,464 of QRFJ01005436.1, read as the reverse complement.
GCATGTTCATTGTAGGAATTGGATTGCACCAAGATGGAATCTATCTACCTCGGTGGATGAGGAGCAGCCCTATGATGATCATGAGAATCAAGTCCATAAGCCCATGGCCATGGCAGAAAGTGAAATAATAGAAAGAGTTTCTATTAAGGTTTTCACATCGGACTTGAATCGAATGATTAAATCATATGATAGAAATTAGGGTTTGACGAGTTCACCTTAACCCTAATCTGATCGAAGCTCAAGATAGAAGAACTTAATCACACAAGTAGCTGCACCAAGAGGTTCATTTTTAGTTTTGATGGGTTGCCACCATATACTGCTAGGTGTCACTGGTGGATTTTGGGAGCAATTAGAATGATTTAGATGATCGATCATTCTAAGTTGTCTGAATCAGAAGAGTTTTGATCCATCGAAAGGAGTTTTGATGATGTCGATGATGGAGATCATGACATATCCCATTACCATATAGAACTGAACCTAACTAGATCACACAAACAAGGATTTGGATTTGGATATCATCAATTGGACTAACCCATTTTAATTGATTTGAATAAGATTCAATTAGGTTCAAGAAAATCATGCTAGCACACGATAGAGGCCAACATTCTCCTTTTTCTATCTTAAAAGTTGTCTTGACTGAGCCAAATGAGTTTGTGCTTACTCAGATACCTTTACCTGGTCTGACTGGAGCTTGTCCAAGTCAAAAAAAAAATATTATCTTAATTTATGAGATAAATTTGAGACAACACCTACCATTTTTTATCACCTGCTAATTCTTGTACTTTAACTTGGTCAAATGTTGACCTTTGACTCTTGGACATCTGTCCATGTGTCATGCACTTATTGGAGAGCAGATAGGGGCTTGTCCCCTCTCTGAAAATTGGAAAGAAGGGGGTGCATGCCTAGGATGGCATGCGCCCATGGATAGGGATGCTGGAGTCCCATCCATATGGGACTCCAGGTTGCTTCTTGGTTTCTACTTAGGTAGCCCTTAGGTATCTACTTTGACCAGTCTTAGGTACCATCTAAGAATGAACTTGTGGGTCTCTCATCTGATTGAATCAAGTGATGTCATCCCACCAATCATATTTATATCTGATTGCATGAAGCAACGTAATTGGCCGGGGTGATGTAGTACTGCTTGGCCCAGTAGAGTCTAAAAATAACCCTATCTGCACCCACTTTTAAAAGAGTTCATCTTAAGCCATGCCCCAAGGCTGTCTCTCTCCCTTCTCCACGCCACCATCTGGCCCTCTCCCTCCTCTCCACACCCAAGAAAGTTGGGTTCTTCTGATTAGTGCGAGTCAAGCTAGAAAGGCTGATGAAAAAGGAAGAAGGCAGCACTGCTGCAGAGATGACGGGTGATCTTCAGAAGGTATTTTGAAGATCCTCCAAATCAGATTCAGATCTGATTTTTGGAGAAAGAAAGAGAAGGAGAAGATTTCTAGATCCAGTCCGAGTGGATACCGATAGAGGTTAGGCGCTTGCGTGGCTAGATCCAAAATCTCAGAGCTTCCACAGGATCATCAACGGATAATCAGATTATCCAAGATCAAGATAAAAATTAATTTAAAATTAATTTAGTTTTATTTTTTTAATTATTAGATCATAAATCAGATCTAAAAAAGTGTCAGATCTGATCTGGATCTGAGAAAAAAATTTTGAAATATGCCTCTCGATCCAATCAGATCTGAACGAACCTGATCAAAAAAATTAGGATTTTCCTTCAGTTTTGTATATTCCAGACCTTAGGAAGAACCTAGTTAGTGGATCTCAGCTAGTTCAGAGGGGATATAAAATTATTCTTGATTGTAATAAAATTATAATAACTAAGAATAATGCTTTCATAGAAAGAGGATATGTAAGTGAAGGTTTATTCAAATTAAATCTAATAAATTATCTTATTAATAAAGTTAAGAATCAAGTTTATTTTATGAATAAGTCTAATCAAAATTTATAGCATGATAGATTGGGTCATGTACACTTAGAAAAAATTAAACTTATGATGGGTTTAAAGCTAATTCCTAAATCAAACTTAGATCCATTTAAGTGTGAAATATGTAGTGAATCTAAACAACCAAGAAAACCATTTAAGTCAATTAAAAAAAATTCTTCCATCTTAGAGTTGATACATAGTGATGTATGTGACTCTATCAAAACTGCAACCTATGGTGGCAATAGGTATATAGTAACCTTTATAGATGATTTTTCTAGATATTGTTATTGTTACCTAATTAAATCTAAGGATGAAACCTTCAATAAGTTCAAAATTTATAAAAGTAACATAGAAAATCAACAAGAAAAGAAAATTAAGATTCTTAGATCTGATAGAGGAGGGGAGTATACTTCAAATAATTTTTCTATATTCTATTAAGAACATGGAATAATTCATGAAGTAACTACTCCTTACTCTCCACGGTCCAATAGTGTGGTTGAGAGTAAAAACCATACTTTTTTAGATATGGTGAATGCTATGTTGATTAGCTCTGGCCTACCTGAGAACTTATGGGGGGAAGCTTTTCTGTCTTCTTGCTTCATCCTAAATAGGATCCTTGTTAAAGACAATGGCAAGACCCCTTATGAATTTTGGAAAGGTAGAGCTCCTAATTTAGATTTTCTCAAAGTGTGGGGGTGTCTAGCTAAAGTGAATATTCCTAAATCCAAAAAGAGAAAGCTAGGATCTAAAACTATGGATGCTGTATTTATAGGCTATGTCAAAAATAGTATTGCCTATAGATTCTTAGTAATTAAATCAGATATTAGTGATATAAGTAATAATTCTATCCTTGAAGCTAGAGATGCTTCTTTCTTTGAGGACTTTTTTTTCTTTTAAGACTAGAATTTCTAAATCCCTAGAATATGAACCTTCTTCTAGATCTATCGAGCTAGAACTTAAAACTGAAACTAAATTAAGAAGAAGTAAAAGGAACAAGAATTTTGGAGAAGTATCAGGGTGATCCTTGTACCTATGGTCAGATTCTATAAATAGTTGATGCGGGAGCATCCGAGACTACTGATCAATCCTTAAGTCCTGTGCAGATTCCTTCGGCAAAACAAACACTATCGGTACTTATTCATGCCAAGACTAACTTCGGTTACAACTTGCTTCGATGGGTTAAGGAATGATGATACCAATATCAAAATTCGTTGCTGATCGATGATATATCAAAGGGGAGTTATTCAGGATCAGTTCCATAGTGATTTAGATATTTGCTAGTTATTGTTGGTCTTTGGAAGTAGATATTTGCTAGTTATTGTTGGTGGACGAATTTTGAAGGCTGAAGAGATAAGACTCCTAGTCCCCATGTCATTTATTGCATTCCCTAGTTCCTAGACCTTTAATGCTATTTCTGTTTTGTTTAGTCTTTAATGTTTGGGTAGTTCCCATGTTGTTTTCAATTCTGAGTCTAATATCTATATAATGAGACATATTCTCATTTTGTAATCAGACTGGTTGAATGAATGAAAATTCCTCTTTGTGAGTTGAATTATTATCTCGATTCTTTATCCAACGTTGTTGGTGGTGAATCAAACAGTTCTTTATCCTTGGCCGGTGGAATTTCCTTTAAGCCTTGGTGGTGAACTGCAACTATCTCGGTCCTTTCATCCTTGGCTGGTGGCTTGTGCCTTTAGGCTTAGGTGATAAACCTTCCATATCCTCGAGTTACACACATCCCCACAAACACAGTGCCTCGTCCACTTCCTCCCAGAATCGCTCACTCCACAGAGCTTATTTGTGGAAAACTCAAAACACGAAAGTTGTAGATCTACGAGTCCTTGATCTGTGACTTTTGGAATCGGGTCAATCCGACCTGTATTGAGGAAGTTACGCCCATTTTTCCAAAATCGCGCAATCCTGAAATTTTCTGTTCGGAGTCACTCGCCCACGCACGCATCAAGTTTGGTATCAGAGCTCAAGGTTGAACTTATCTTGAGTGATTCCTTTGTAATGTTATCTTCTACTTATCATGGGTGACGAACAAGTTCCACGAGGCTTGACTTTGGAGCAAGCGCAAGACCTAAGGCGAGATCGTGCTATAGAGAATCTCCAAAGGCAAATGGAGCGAGTTCTCAATCTCCTAGAGAACCCGGCAAGACAAGAGCAACCAGCAAGGCATCCCGATGTTCAGCGACACCATGACAATTCAGATTCGCATCACAATTCTAATGATGATTCTAATTCCACTGGAGGCAACTCTAGTGCTTCTGAGCACCGAGTTCGGAGAAGAAGAAGAAGACACCATGAGAATGACCGTGAGATTAAAGCAGATGCACCTGAGTTCGAAGGTAGTCTCAATCCTGACAACTTTGTTGATTGGCTCCATGCCATTGAACGAGTTTTTGACTTCAAGTCCTACTCGGATGAGAAGAGGTGCAAGGTCGCTGTTCTGAAACTTACTAAATATGCTTCTCTATGGTGGGAGAATTTAAAGCATCAGCGAGCTAGAGAAGGGAAAAGCCGAATCAAGTCTTGGGATAAACTCAAGAAACTTATGAAGAAGAGGTTCTTGCCCGATACCTATAAGCAAGATCTGTTTCTCAAGTTGAATTCCCTAAGACAACAAGGGATGAGTATTGAAGAATATATTCGTGAGTTCGAACAACTCATGATGAGGTGTGAAGTTCCAGAAGTTCCCGAGCAAACCATCGCTCGATTCCTTGGTGGCATGAATCAGGAAATTGCTGATTTGGTTGAACTTCAGCCTTATTGGTCCTTCGAAGATGTTTGCAAGCTAGCAATGAAGGTTGAGAAACAACTAAAGAGTAGCAAGAGGTTTTCTTCCAGAACCTCCTCGAAGGGGACATCCTACTTTAGGGGTGCTTCCTCAAGCAAATATGAAGGTGTTTCGTCGAAAGCTAAGGGTAAAGAGAAGTTGGTGGAACCCGTCAAAGAAACCAGCAAGAAAGTTGATGGTGACACAAGGAAGTGTTTTAAGTGCCATGGCTATGGGCATTTGCAAGCTAATTGTCCAAATCGGAGAGTTATGACTCTTCAAGAAATTGAGAAGATCGATTTGGAACTTCAAGAGGCCAGCGATGAACATGACCAGAATGATTCTGAAGCTAAAGAATCCGAGAATATCATTGAAAAAGCTGATGATGGCGAGTTGTTGGTGATACGGAGAGCATTACATGCTGAGATATCTCCCGAAGAAAATGAGCAAAGGGAGAACATCTTCCACACCCGTTGCACTATTAACGGGAAGGTGTGTACGATGATTATCGATGGAGGAAGCTGCACCAATGTCGCCTCGACAACCATGATTGAAAAACTGAAGCTACCAACATCGAAACATCCTCAACCTTACAAGCTTCAGTGGCTTAGCAAAGGAAGTGATGTGAAGGTAACCAAACGAGCCCTTATATCATTTTCCATTGGGAAGAATTATCGAGATGAAGTTCTGTGCGATGTTATTCCCATGGATGCTTGTCACTTGTTGTTAGGTAGACCTTGGCAATATGATAGAAAGGCTGTACATGATGGGCATAAAAACACATACTCTTTTCACAAGGAACGAAAATGCATTACTCTTGAATCTTTGAAACCGAGCATGCTACATCGAAATCAACCTGGGGAGGGAAACACTAGTAAGGAAAATCTTTTCTTGAGTAAAACACAGGTTGAGAGAGCCATTACCAAACAGAAAAATGTATTTGCTTTGCTTATGGTTGAGAAAAAGAGTGAGAAAGAGAGACCTATACATCCGAAAATGCATTCCTTGTTAAGAGACTTTGCAGATGTGTTCCCCGAAGAATTGCCATCTGGATTACCTCCAATAAGAGGTATTGAGCACCAAATTGACTTGCTGCCCGGTGCCCCTCTACCGAACAAAGCAGCATATAGATGCAACCCGGAGGAAACAAAGGAGTTGCAAAGACAAGTCAATGAACTTATCGACAAGGGATATGTTCGAGAAAGTATGAGCCCATGTTCTGTTCCGGCTCTACTCGTACCAAAGAAGGATGGAACATTCAGAATGTGTGTCGATAGCCGAGCCATCAACAACATCACTATTAAGTATAGGTATCCTATACCTAGACTTGATGATATGCTTGATGAATTATATGGTTCTACTGTGTTTTCGAAGATAGATTTGCGAAGTGGCTATCACCAGATCCGAATGCGGGAAGGAGATGAGTGGAAAACAGCTTTCAAGACTAAGGGAGGTTCTATATGAATGGTTGGTTATGCCATTCGGACTTTCTAATGCTCCAAGTACTTTCATGAGGCTTATGAACGAGGTTCTTCGTTCCTTTATTGGTCGATTTGTTGTTGTATACTTTGACGATATCCTTGTTTATAGTCGAAGCGAAGAGGAGCATATTTCTCATCTGAAACAGGTCTTTAAAGCCTTGAGAGAACAGAAGCTTTATGCCAAAATGGAGAAGTGTGAGTTCTTCTCTTCCAGCATTATATTCCTTGGATATGTGGTTTCGAAAGATGGAATTTCCTGTTGATCAATTGAAGGTGGATGCAATGAAAACCTGGCCGGTTCCGAAATCCATTACCGATGTAAGGAGTTTTCATGGCCTTGCTTCTTTCTATCATCGTTTTGTGAAGAACTTCAGTACAATCATGGCCCCTATCACTGAATGCATGAAGAAGGGTTCTTTTGAATGGACAGGAGCTGCTCATGACGCTTTTGAACTCATCAAACAGAAGCTATGTGAGTCCCCCGTTCTTGCCCTTCCTAATTTTGATAAAGTATTTGAAGTTGAATGTGATGCAAGTGGAGTTGGCATTGGAGCTGTTCTTGTTCAAGAACAAAGACCATTGGCATATTTCAGTGAAAAGTTAACTGATTCGAAGAAGAACTACTCAACTTATGATAAGGAGTTCTACGCCATTGTGAGAGCTCTTGATCATTGGAGTCATTATTTGAGGCCTAAACAGTTTGTACTTCATTCTGATCATGAGGCTTTGAAGTTTATTAGTGGCCAACGCAAGCTCAACTCAAGGCATGCCAAATGGGTAGAATTTCTTCAATCCTTTTCTTTCGTTTCGAAGTATAAACCTGGCCATACTAATGTTGTTGCGGATGCTTTATCAAGAAGATACTGTATGCTTGCTGTTCTTGATTCTAGAATTCTTGGTTTTCAATCCATGAAAGAACTATATTCTGAAGACCCGGAGTTCTCTACTATTCATCGATAGTTGCAAACATGGAATTCAAGGTACATATTCTCTCCAAAATGGCTTCCTTTTCAAGGGAAATCGATTATGTGTGCCGAAGAGTTCATTTAGAGAATTGTTGATCCGAGAAGCACATGGTGGAGGTTTGGCTGGTCACTTCGGCGTGAACAAAACTCTTGAAATCCTTCAAGAGCACTTTTATTGGCCAAAGATGAGTGGAGAGGTACATGCTATCATCTTGAGGTGTGCAACTTGTCAAAGAGCAAAGAGTCATTTCCATCAAGGGCTGTATACTCCCCTCCCAGTACCATTACAGCCTTGGGAAGATGTGAGCATAGATTTTATTGTGGCTCTTCCAAGAACTCAGAGGGGAAAAGATGCCATTATGGTGGTCGTTGATCGGTTTTCTAAAATGGCTCATTTTATTCCATGTCACAAGACGGATGATGCATCTCATGTGGCTGATCTTTATTTCAAGGAGATCATTCGCCTTCATGGAGTACCAAAGACCATTGTATCTGATCGTGATTCTAAGTTTTTAAGTTATTTCTGGAAGACCTTATGGAGAATGCTTGGAACCAGACTTCTATTCAGCACCACTTGTCATCCTCAAACCGATGGCCAAACGGAAGTAACCAATCGCACTCTCACTACGTTACTTCGAGGAATGGTTAGTAAATCTCTAAAAGATTGGGATTTGAAGCTTGCACATGCTGAGTTCGCTTATAATCGATCACCGAGTTATACTACTGGTCGATCACCCTTCGAAGTTGTGTATGGAATCAATCCGCTCACACCGATTGATTTAATTCCTATTCCATCCAATTCACAAGTGAACTTTGATGGCAAAGAGAGAGCTGAATCAATGAAAAAACTCCATGAGCAGATTCGAAGCAAGATCGAGAAGGCTAACGAGTCTTATAGGAAGAAAGCTAATAAACATCGGAGGAAGGCTCATTTCCAACCAGGTGATCTTGTGTGGTTACACTTAAGGAAGGAAAGATTTCCTTCTCAGCGGAAGAATAAGCTTATGCCTAGAGCTGACGGTCCATTTGAAGTTCTCGAGAGAATTGGCGAAAATGCTTACAAGATTGATCTTCCTGGAGAATATGGAGTTTCGGCAACTTTTAATGTAGGTGATCTTTCTCCTTACTTGGAGGATGATGACTTGTCAGATTTGAGGACAAATCTCAAACAACCCGGGGGGAATGATGCGGGAGCATCCGAGACTACTGATCAATCCTTAAGTCCTGAGCAGATTCCTTCGGCAAAACAAACACTATCGGTACTTATTCATGCCAAGACTAACTTCGGTTACAACTTGCTTCGATGGGTTAAGGAATGATGATACCAATATCAAAATTCGTTGCTGATCGATGATATATCAAAGGGGAGTTATTCAGGATAAGTTCCATAGTGATTTAGATATGCTCTTTGGAAGTAGATATTTGCTAGTTATTGTTGGTGGACGAATTTTGAAGGCTGAAGAGATAAGACTCCTAGTCCCCATGTCATTTATTGCATTCCCTAGTTCCTAGACCTTTAATGCTATTTCAGTTTTGTTTAGTCTTTAATGTTTGGGTAGTTCCCATGTTGTTTTCAATTCTGAGTCTAATATCTATATAATGAGACATATTCTCATTTTGTAATCAGACTGGTTGAATGAATGAAAATTCCTCTTTGTGAGTTGAATTATTATCTCGATTCTTTATCCAACGTTCGTTGGTGGTGAATCAAACAGTTCTTTATCCTTGGCCGGTGGAATTTCCTTTAAGCCTTGGTGGTGAACTGCAACTATCTCGGTCCTTTCATCCTTGGCTGGTGGCTTGTGCCTTTAGGCTTAGGTGATAAACCTTCCATATCCTCGAGTTACACACATCCCCACAAACACAGTGCCTCGTCCACTTCCTCCCAGAATCGCTCACTCCACAGAGCTTATTTGTGGAAACTCAAAACACGAAAGTTGTAGATCTACGAGTCCTTGATCTGTGACTTTTGGAATCGGGTCAATCCGACCTGTATTGAGGAAGTTACGCCCATTTTTCCAAAATCGCGCAATCCTGAAATTTTCTGTTCGGAGTCACTCGCCCACGCACAATCTTCTTTAATAAAAAAATTCTTTATAATAAAACTTTTAATTGGTAGAATTAATTTAATTTGATTAAGTTTATGATAGACTATAATGATCAATTGATTCATCAGTAAAAATTGCATTCTTAAATGGAGAATTAGAAGAAGAAATCTAGATAAACCAACCTCAAGGTTTTATAGTCAGAGGACAAGAACATAAGGTATGTAAACTAATTAAATCACTTTATGGTTTAAAACAAGCTCCTAGACAATGGTATATTAAATTTGATGAAATTATCCTAGGTGATAACTTTAGGATTAATGAACATGATAAATGTGTATATTATAAAAGAAATAACTTAGATTTTATTATGCTATGCCTATATGTAGATGACATTCTATTGTTTGGAGCATCACTAAAAATAATACAAGAAACTAAAGAATATTTGTCAAATAATTTTGATATGAAAGATTTAGGAGAAGCTGATATAATATTAGGAATGAAGCTTAAAAGAATAAATAATGAAATAGCAATAAACCTAACAAATTCAATAGAAAAAAATGCGAAAAAAAATTGAATATTTTGATTTTAATCCTATCTCTACCCCATATGATCATAGTTCTCATTTAATTAAGAATTTAGGTGAACCTGTAAAGCCATTAGAGTATTCTCAGAGAATAGGATCTTTATTATATGTAGCAAATAAAGTCCATCCTGATATAGCTTATGCAGTAGGCAGACTAAATCGTTATACCAGCAATCGTAGTGAAGAATATTGGAAAGCCCTTGAAAGAATTTTTAGATATCTGAAGAAAACTCTTAATTATTTTCTTTTGTACTCTGGTTATCCAGAAGTACTAGAAGGATATAGTGATGCTAATTGGGTGACAGATAATTTAGATATTAAGTCCACCACAGGATATCTCTTCATGTTTGGAGGAGATGCAGTATCTTGGGGATCATGTAAACAAACAATAATAACAAGAAGCACGTTAGAATATGAATTAACTGCTTTTGACACCACTTGCACTGAAGCACAGTGGCTAAAAGATCTAATTAATGATATTAAAGTTCTTCCATTCAAATTATCTATAATACCAATAAATTATGATTGTAGAGCTTTAATAGATCTATTAAATCAACAGACCTCAAATAAAAAGATGAACAATCATATTCTGATCAGATATAAATCTATAAGAAATAAAATGAAAGATATGATATCACTTCATTTTATTAGGTCAAAAAATAATTTATCTGATTCTTTAACCAAAGGACTTTCGAAAACTTTGGTTTTTGAGACATCGAGGGGGATGGGGCTTAAGCCCATAGATTAGTCACTAGAGTGGACCCCTACCTTAACTATTGGAGATACCTTGGTCAAGATTCAAAGGAAAACAACCTCTGAGGTGACATCTGGGAGTACTATTTCTAGGAGTTTGTCTCTGACCCATCCCTATGGTGTAGTTCTCTATATGTAACGGTTTGGTTGAGTATAACTCTTAATAGATCCAGGACTGAAAGTTCAATGAGGTACGATTCCATTACACGTACCCTTGGAGGATCTACCTTAGTGAGAGTAGTTGTGAGGCCACGATTATGGGATCAGGACGAATCCCTAGTAACTCTCATGAAAATCAAGGCAAGCGCATGACCTAAATAGTGCTACCCCATATTGTGATCAGCTCATCCTCATACTATGTGTATTTTATACTAAATGCAAGTTCAAACATAGAAGGTACTTATACTAAGCACAGTAAAAGCCCAATAAAGTTTTAATGTATTTGCTAAATTTTAATATTTTTTATGAGTTTTGAAACTTGTTGGGGATTGTTGACTTTTCTTTTTCGAGAGTTTCAAAACTCTCTAGGGCTATTCTGCATGAGGTTCTCTCGCACGAAAGTTTTGCATGCCGTTGCATGCCGTTCCATGGTTTTGTGGTTTGTTCCGCGAGTTCGTGGAACATTCCATGGATTTTCCACATTTTGGGTGCCGTTCCACGTCATTCCATGAGCGCTCCATGCACAAGCAGATGTTCTGCAAGTGCTTCGCGTACCATTTTTCCACGCAGTGCTTCTGCGCCTATTTAAAGGGACCCTATTCTTCTCTTAGAATCAGTATGAGAAAAAAAAAATCAAGTCTTCCTATTTAAAAAAAAAAAATCTCTCTTCACTCTCCCTCTCATTTTTTGATTGTTTTGTTGCTATTGGGCTGAAGACAAATTTGATCGACGTCCGTTCGAGATCGTGCCACCGATAGGCGTTGAAGTGCTTGTTGGGAATATGCGTTCTTTTCACATGGATCGGCGTGGCCACTGGTGATTAGCCAAGCAATAAGAAAGTACTTCTTAGAGATCTCTATAGAAGCACGATCAAATAAATCAAGAAATAGAGAAGAAGAGAAGAAAAGATTTCTGTGAGAAAAGAGCATTTATTCAGTATATTTCAGCACACTAACAACCTTGACCTATTTCCAATATATATACTTTACAAAGGGTCAAGCCCAAACTTATAGAAAAACTCTCCAAATCCAAATAATTCATATACATAAAATAATAATCCACGAAAACTGAGCCGGCTAACCTACGATTGGGTCGGCTTAGTCCCAGACTGAGCCAATCTAGTTGTGTACCGTGCCAACAGCTCGAAAATGCTGCTTTCTATCTGAATTTTTTTCTAAGACCTAGCCAACCCAGTCTTGGACTGAGCCGACCCAGTTTCCAACTGAGCTGGCTCAGTCTTAGAGTGAGTTGGCCCAATTTTTGAACTTTATTATTGAGACTGATTCTTCTTCTAGCTCACTTCTGTCTTCCTATGATCTATCTTCTCATGTTTTCAAGACTTGGGAGTGCCACTTCTGAGCTCACATTTTCCTTCTTGATGCTTTTAAGTCCTTATGAACTCATCTCTTCTCAACAGACCCATTCGTGCCACACATCTCTAAAAGCTGTCTCTGGGGAGTACCTTCATGAGTACATCAGACTAATTCTCCTTGGTATGGATCTTCATCAGTTTTACTTCACCTTCCTCCACCAGCTCTCTGATCTTGTGGTACCTCACGTTTAGATGCTTTGTGTGCGCATGATAGACTGAGTTTCGTGCCAACAATAGAGCACTCTGACTATCACTGAATAGTGTAATCTTGCTATGCTCCACCCCCAACTCATCAATCAACCTCCTAAGCCAAAGGGCTTCCTTTACAGCCTCCATTATCCCAATGTACTCGGCTTCTATGGTAGACAAGGCCGTGATTGGCTGAAGAATTGATCTCCAAGACACCGATCCACCATATACATAGAAGAGGTATCCAGTAGTAGACCTTGTATCTAGATTATAGCATAATTTGTATCAACAAATCCTTCCAGAGGATCTGAACCTTTACACATCTTCATAGATTATTCTCCAAATTCTCTCGACTGCCCATCAAACACCAAACCATAATTCCTTATTCCATGCAGATATCTCAATATCCATTTCAATGCTTTCTAGTGTTCCTTCTTAGGGTTAGCCATGTATCTACTAACCATGCTTATAGCATGTGCTATATCTGATCTACAGCACACCATAGTGCATATCACACTGTCTACAACATTTACATTAGGAACTCGTTCCATGTACTCTCTCTCTCTTCTGACTGGGGGCACTATAACTTGGAGAGAGACATATAGCTCGGTAATGGCATCTCTGCAGGTTTGGCCTTCTCCATCCTAACCCTCTTCAGAACCTTCTAGACATACATTCCTTGTAACAAATGGAGCACTCCTTTGCACCTATCTCTGCAAATCTCTATTCCAAGAATTTTCTCAGCTAGATCCAAATCTTTCATCTCAAATTTAGATGATAATGCCCTTTTCAACCTTTTCACACCATCCTTGCTTCTACTGATTATGAGCATATCATCTACATACAATAATAGGTACAGGGCATCCTCCTCATCTATATCCTTAACGTAGACACAACAATCATGTTCACATCTGTTGAAACCCAGACTTAAGACAAAACTATCAAACCTTCGATACCACTGACGAGGGGATTGTTTCAAGCCATACAAAGACTTTCTGAGTAAACACATCTTTTCTTCCTATCCCATCTCCATGAAACTATCTGGCTGATTCATGTAGATTCTATCCTCCAAAGTCCCATGAAGGAAGGCTATCTTCACGTCCATCTGTTTCAATTCTATGTTATGCTGTGCCACCAGTGACAGCAAAACTTGAATAGATGTATGACGCACCATAGGAGAGAAAATTTTTGTGTAGTCAATTCTTTTCCTTTGTGAGTATTCCTTTGCTATCAGCCTTGCTTTGAATCTGACTCCACCTTATTCTGAAGGTGCTTCTTTCTTTGTGAACACCCACTTTGAGCCAATTGGTCGAGCACCTTCTAGAAGATCCATCAGCTGTCATGTCTGATTCTTCTCAAGTGATTCCATCTCCTCCATCATGGCCTGCATCCATGAATCATGATCCTCACTCTCCATGGCCTCTGCATAATTCTTTGGATCTTTATTAGCAGTGATGAGTGCATAGGAGATAACCTCATAATGCCATATCTGATCGATCTCCTAATAGTACGTTAGGGCTTATGCAAAGCCACTCCCACTGACACATCTCTCTCTGATGTCTGTGGCTGCTCATGCATATCTGTCTGAACTGCTGGCCCTCCATGCTGATTTTTAATCTGAGATAATACTTTTCTATCCAGCTTCACCTTAACAGGAACACTCCTATAAGTGGATGTAACCTGTATGCCATCATTCTCTGACTGGCCACCATTGTTCACCTTTATTTCTCCAGTTCCATCTATCCCAGACCTCCTCAAGATGCTCTTCTCATCAAAGACAACATCTCTGCTGATCACCGACTTCTATGTCTGAGAGTCCCAAAGCAGGTACCCCTTGACTCTTCATGGATATCCTATGAATATCATCTTTTAAGATTTAGGATCCAATTTGCTCATCTCGATTGCCTCCACATGTGTATAGACTGTGCAATCGAAGACTTTTATGTGGCCAAGCTCCACCTTCTTTCCACTCCAGATCTCTTCTGGAATGCCTCCATTCAGCTTATAATGAGGGGGCCTATTCATAAGAAAATAAGAAAAAATTAGAGAGTCACCCAAAAAGAACTTTGGGAGTGATGTTTGCAGCCTCAAACTCTGTGCCTTCTCGGTCAGTGTCTGGTTCATCCTCTCTACGACACCATTCTACTAGAAAGTATCCTTACTGTGTAATGGCGTTTGATGCCATTTTTATCACAGTATCTTCTGAACTCCAGGCTAGTATATTTTTCTCCATTGTCCGACCTCAGATACTTTAGCTGTCTTCCTGACTCCTCTACTTCAGCTTTTCAGGCTCTGAACCTGGCAAACATCTCTGATTTTTCTCTAATCAGATAAACTCACACCTTTGTTGAGAAATCATCAATGAAAGTAATAAAATATTTTGCCCCTCCTCTAGAGGATACAGGAGCTGGTCCCTACACATCTGAGTGCACTAAATCCAGCACTCCCTTACTGTGCTTGGTACTTCTAGTAAACTTGATCCTATGCTATTTGCCAAAGATACACGGCTCACAAAGATCTATGCCCACCTTCTTTAGGATTGGGGTCATACCTCTTCTACTTAGTTCTGTGAGCCTATGGTCACTCATATGACCTTTCCGATAGTGCCACAGCCAATATAAAATCTGAAGGAAAATTCTGATTTTTCGAATCAGCTTCGTTCAGATCTGATCGGATCAAGAGATATATTTCAAAAATTTTTCTCTTTGATCCTAATCAGATCTGAAATATTTTAGATCTAATTTTATTATTTTAATAATAAAATAAAAATTTAAATAAATTAAATTAAATTTAATTTACCTTGATGTAGGGTAATCTTATTACTCGTTGATGATCCTGTAAGCAGCGAAAGGTTCTGGATCTAGCCATGCAAGTGCTTGGCCTCTATCGATATTCACTCGGGTTGGATCTAGAGATCCTCTTCTTCTCTATCACGTCTCTAAAATTTAGATCTAGATCTGATCTGGAGGATCTTCAAAATACCTTTTGAAGATCAACAATTATCCTTTGCAGCAGCGTAGCCTTCTAGCTTTCAGTCATCTTTCTCTCATTTGGAATGCACCAACCAAGAACCCAAACCACTTTGGACGTGGAGAGGAGAGGGAGAAGATGGATTTGGCATGGAGGAGGAGAGAAGAGGAAGCCTTGGGCGTGGAGAACTCTTTTCTCAGATTTCAGATGCTCTTTGAGTTGGAAGAAGGATCTTATTTATAAACTAAGCATGATCCAACTCCTCTTCTTCCCAATCAATCACAATCCTTTGTGAAATCAGATCTAAACCTGATTGATGGGAATAGAGTCCCTTGGATTCCTCCTTAGATGGAGCCTAAGATCAGTCAAACTTGATTCTTAGGAGAACTCTAATCAGAATCCAAAAAGGAGATGGAGTCCCTGTCCAACAGGGACTCCTGGGCACCTCCTGCTTGGGCACACGCCAAGGGTGGCGTGCGCCCTCCTCCCTGCCAAGTTCTGGTAGGGGGACAGTCCTTGGCGTGTGCCCTCCTCCCTGCCAAGTTCTGGTAGGGGGACAGGCCCCCACCAACTCTCCTATAGGTGTGTGATATGTAGATAGAAGTCAAAGTATCAATGGTCAATATTTGACCAGTCAAAGGTCAACTTTTGACCAAAGTCAAAGGATGAGAAATGGCAGGTGACAAAAAATGGCAGGTATTATCTTACAAAATAAGACAACCTTTTTTTAACCTTGACAGGCTCCAGTCAGATCAGGTGTAGGCCTCTAAATGAGTACAAACTTCTTTGGCTTAGTCAGGACAACTATTTATGATAGTAAAAGAAGAACGTTAGGTTCAATCGAGTGCTAGCACGATTTCTTTGAACCTAATTGAATCTTATTCAGATCAATTGAATTGGATTAGTTCAATTGATGATCACTAGATTCAAACCCTTGTTTGTGTGATCCAGTTAGGTTCAGTTCTGTATGGTAATGGGATATGTCATGATCTCTACCATCGACATCATCAAAACTTCTATTTCCTCAGGTGTGCTAGGGCACATCTTCTTGGAAAGATGAATACCATGTCTGAAGGGTATTAATCCCCTCTTAGAGTTTTTCATACTAAACCTCATTAGTGCTTTCTCTATGTACATCTTCTATGAAAGTCTTAGCATCCTATTCGGTCTATCCCTATAGACCTTAATTCCTAGAATAAAGGATGCTTCTCCTAGGTCTTTCATGGAGAATTCCTTGGACAACCATAATTTGACTATCGTCATCATAGAAATATCATTTCCAATAAGGAGGATGTCATCCACATATAATACGAGGAAGACAACAGCACTTCCACTGACCTTTTTGAAGATACATGGTTCCTCTTCATTTTTTGATGAAACCAACTTTTTTGCACATCATGAAACGTTTTCAGCTCAAGATGTTGCTTTAAGTCCATATATGGACCTTTGCAGCTTGCAAATTTATGATCAGTATATCAGTCACTGATATGAAACTAGCAACTATTCATATAGATATCTTTCTCAAGATATCCATTCAAGAACGTATTTTTCACGTCCATTGCCATATTTCATAATCGAATAGGCTTGCAATGAAAGCATTGTGTGGATGATTTTAGCATAGACTGGGAAAAGGTATCCTGATAGTCAATGCCTTCGCATTGACTAACCTTTTGCCACTAGTTAGCTTGAATGTCTCCATATTTCATCTGTACTAATCTCCTCTTGAAGATCCATTACACCAATAGGTACTATACCTTTCGTGGATCTACCAAGTGTCCAGATTTGGTTTTGAGTGCATCGAGTCAATTTCTTGACTGCATTACCTCTAGCATTCTTGGAGTCGATATCTGATATCACTTGTTGTAGGTTGGGATTATCACCATGAGCACAATTACCTACGAGGAATATTGCTCTAGTTCCTCTGAAATATACCTAAGTATCTTTCAGAGGATGGGAAACTCTTTGTCGATCTACGAGTGGGGAGTAGTGTTCTTATTGGCTCAACCTATTGGTTCTAATTGTCTTAGCTCGTTGTACTTGTGAGACTTTCTAATCAGCTTAATTGCTTTCCAATGGCGCTATCTTGAATAACTATTTTTCAAGAAGGCATATGACTCACAATACATTGTGGTCTTTTGGAATGTAAAATAGTATCCTAATGACTCTTTAGAATTTCTATGAATCGAGCTCTTGAGACCTACTAAAACTCAAACATATCTTGCTTGTTGC